>VRYO01001153.1:2134999-2218221 GCA_009812075.1 Sialia sialis | reverse complement strand
CTCTCAACTTTACAAACGGACATCATGTAGCACTATATAAGGGACTGTCACTTCCTGTTACAAATAACACTGTACATGCTCCTGCCCAGTTATCTCTTGAGAAAGTGAATAGAGATTAACATCAAAAACATCAGCACTCTGTCATAAAGGAAACCAGCAGAGGAGCTATTTAATACAAGGATACAGAGAGGATCCAGACATCCGTTGTCTAGGTTACGCAGCTTCCTTAACAAAGCATGGATAAGTTACAGTAAGTGCTCCAAGGTTCATTAAACATTTTTGCAACACTGAAATCAGAATTGTCTCATGGGACATGGAGCTACTCCTATTTCGCTTTGGCTGCCAAAGCTTCCTTGCGTAGAATCCTGCCAAAATACAGCGCAAACCACGCCCACATCCATTCCGGCAGGCACTCGCCCAGCGTCAACTATGGAGAGGCACAGGGAGACAAGAAAACAGAAAAAAAATGAAAGGAATGGACAAATTAAAATATATTCCATTAAAGTAAACAGTTTCTCAAGTCACTACTAAAGCAAGGCAAAAATGCTTGAATATCCCTTGGAAGCACACATATCCAGCTGTTTTGGATGTAGCGCCCACAGCTAAGCAGTTAAGCAAGTGAATCCTGATTTGAGCAAGTTCACAACAGCAATTCTGTCCACTTCCTTTAATCATCACATTTTGCCAGAATGCTTCCTGGCTCTTTTATTCCTTTCAGACTAATCCCCATTTCTTCATTTCCATCTACTAAACCCAATGTTATAAGAAGTCACTAGGTAGGACACATGAGAAGTGACTAACGTGCATAAAACATTCTGCCCCAAAAATGAAAACAAATGGAGGACCTGCTTCCAGGTAGCTTAGAACAAAAATACAGGGTTTTTTTCCTGCTATTATTCCATCCTCCCAACCCACTCTTCCCCAAAGCACAAGCAGGCTCAATATATTAAGACTGAAAAAAGCTATTTCTGTTTCCAGAAGATGGTGAAACACTTGCCCAGTCAGCAATACCCCAAGAGAATTGAGATACTCTTCTTTTCAGTAAAAAGTTGTTTGTTTCCCATTTCTGCTGTGTATTTCAAGGGAGAATTTGACTCACTCTCTGATCTTAAAAATAAGCATGCTCAAGCATAAGTTTCTAAAGCAGAACTAATGAGAAAATATGGCACAATGCCTTAAAGTCTACAATATATATTGCACTTTTTCAGAATGAGCAGTTTTCATTCAGACACCTAGGAAAGTGAACAGCTGATTTACTTCTACTGACTAAAATGTAATCGTTTAATGAATTCCATTACCTGTATTGCATGCTTCCAGTAACCAGTGGTCCTTATGGATAACCCAAGAGTAGAAACAGCATGACTTGCATATTCTTCAGCAGTAGGAAAAAGGATGAGTCTCTTTGACAAAGTGCTGCTGAATGTGGTCATATTTGTAGAAGTTATAAATGGCACTAGACTCTGAATAAAAATTCCTTTAGAGGCATACTCATAATGTAGTGATCTACTGAAATAGTCCAAGTAGGTCTAGAAAGACAAAAGCAAAAATAGACTTTTTTTTTTTTTTTAAACAATTAAATCTCAGGGCAAAGTTTTATTAAAATTACAGAAAAATTCTAACATATTTTATGCACTAGCATATTAATATTTATGATAATTAATATTAATTAACATGCATGTTAATAAATAGTATAAAATATTATTTTCTGAAGTATTATCAACATTTCTATGTATTGTTATTTGCTATAAACCTGCTATTGTACAGTAACTTGCAGGACTAAGCAACTGCTTATCACAATCTGACAGTTTCTGCTTAAAAATAATACAAAAACATTTATTTCATCTAAAACAAACACCTTATTTGGTCTGGGGACATTGTAAGGACACTCTACAGCCAGCCCTACCCCCTACTGTAAGAAGAAGAAAATAAAGTCCCATTCTTTAATACATTTAATTTAATACAGGTGAATTGTGCATCCAACTGCCTTCTCCAAAAGCCACGTCAGTTATTTCCTGGGACTCTCAGGCAAAAAAGTTAATGTGTATCTACATTACCTCCTATAGCTCATTTTACTTACACAGAACAAGAAAAACACAAGGCTGATAACTGGGACTTCTGGAATCAGACAAAAAAAAAAGAGCCTGGCTCAGTCTTATCAGGGCAGCAACACTGATGCCTTCCCTGCTGAAGCTACTGCTGTGCCACACAGCCAGTTCTGCCTGAGACAGAGCATTTTAGACTCAGCTTGTGAGCAAATATCTTTCTGCTCCCAACCGGCCTTGCAACAGGTTTGTTGGGAAAACATCTTGTACAAATGCTCTTACAAATGCTTTAGGAAAAACTAAGGCAACCACTTCAAGCATTATTTACTGTTACTGCACAAAGAGGCTTAGGATGTTACAACAGCTTGTTCTCGCTTCTGTGTTCTGAGGCCAGGCTTAAAGCTGGATTGCTGATCTAGGATTTGGATTAATTATCTCAGCTACATGAAGAAACTTCGGTACATTTGTGTTTCTTCTTTTTCATTCAAGCCTTTTAATTGTTTTAGTTCAGAGTGCTGTTCTATATGCACTTAGCATAATAAAAGGGACAGATACTCTGAACAGAAACAGTAACCACAAGCCAGTTTCCACACTGAAGGAAGTCTGAGAGAAGTTTTACACCTTGGGGTAGTAAGAGCTGGTTTTGCTCCAGGCCAAAGGAAACAAAAGAACTATGTCGGGAGCAAGGCTACAACAGATGGCAGCCACGGACAGCTGGGAGCAGTAACCACCTGTTTACACACCGGATCTAGGTGAGATCCTTCCACAATCCCAACTGCTTTTGTGGATTCAGCAGCATGCCATCCAGTGTAAATCCACCATCACCATGAGCATTCATACTTCCAGCATCACCCAGCTGCCCAGTCCTAATTATTACTGGCTGGATCTCTTCAGGAAGGACAGTTATGGGGGAGTTCTTTTCACTTGTCCCCAAATATGCCACAACACTCCTTGGGATTACATGAAGTGGCTTGATTTGGCCACACTCCGTGTCACAGTGGTGGCTTGAGCATGAATTCAGCCCTTCTTGCTACCAAATATTGGTATGCAAGAGGCTTGTGGTATGTGCACAGTTCAGCTGCAGAAGAGAAAGATGAAATTTTTGACGCTTTCAATGGCACCCATAGAATTGTCTCTCTGCTTTGTGCATCTGAGAAAGGCACTTCTCCTAAAATGACTGTCATGTGACAGTTCACACAAAATTCAAGAGCACCGACTTTGGTTCAAAGCCCAGCACTGGTGAGGATGAAGAGTTTACTGCATAACATGTGCATCATTCATCTCCAATATTTAAACAAATCCCTAGAAAACATTCAAGTATTTTGACATCCTCGCTGAATGTGTTCAAAAAACACCTCAGAACAACCAAGCTATAACATACTTTCCAGTGCATGCCATTTAACACTACACCCCAACTTACTTTGGAGGCTCCATAGACTGTACACATTGGTGCTGGTTGACAACAGACTGCTGAAGAAAGATTCACAATTGCCCCTTTCCTCTTCTTTACCATGCCTGGCAGCACAATATGCGTCATCATAGTAGCAGAAGCAATATTTACATGGATCAAGTCCCACAGCATATCCTCAGACAGATTAGTAAAATAGTCTGTGTGAGCATAAAATATTCCTACATTATTCACCAAAATCCCAATTTCTCTGTCTTTCAGAGCCTCCTTAATGGCTGGGTAAAGCTCACGCCCCTTGCTGAAATCAGCTACTATGAAATCTGTTTCCACTTTATAGGTTTCAGATATGCTCCTGGATACAGCCTCCAGCTTCTCTTTGTTTCGGCTGACTAAGATGATGTTGACACTATGCTTTGCCAATTGCTCAGCATAAGCCTTCCCAATACCATCTGTGCTACCTGCAAGAAAAAACATCAATAGAACACAAGTGAAAAACAGAGCAGCATCAGCCTTCTACTTTGACAGTTCTTTCAATTATAGCTTTATTCTTTTTTCTGAGATCATGTGGCACTAAATATATTGAATTTAAAGACACAGCAGTAAAGACAACACTGTCAACCACTTCTGCAATTCCCCTCATAAAAGTTTCATATTTTCTATGACAACAAGAGAGAGCTCAAAGAAGAAGCCTTAATGAAAGGCAGGGATGTCAGAGGTACATGACTCAAACCTTGCTGAAGAACCAGGGCACATATGAACACCCCATAGCAAGAAAAGGACCTTGTCTACATCTCTGCCTACGCTTGCAGATGATCAAGATGTACCTTGCAAATTTGGGCAACAATTGCTGTGATTCTTTCTCAGCAGACAGTCAACTCACTTAACTTGCTCATCTCCTGAGGAATTAATTTATAAAGGCAATGAACAACAGCCACTGCTCAGGCAGATTAAGCTGCAACCAGAGAAATTACAGGCCCCAGCCTGTGACATAAAGCTCATCCAGCACCACAAGCCACCAAGTTTCACAGTACTATCACGTTACATAAACACAAGCAAATCCACCACTTCATCTCTTACCTGTGACCACAGCCCATTTGCCGTACTTCTTGACAAGATCAATCTTCCCACTCAGCTTTGGGATAACGTGCACCCTGAGTGCGCTGTAAGAGTCCAACGCCAGAGACACACACTTTCTGACTGTGTACCAAGCTCCAACAATAGCCAGGGCTTCCATATAGAAACTGCAGGAGCGACTGATTTCTCTGTACAAGAGGGAGAATCGGTCCACTGCAGCCATGGTGATCACAAGCCTGAAAAAAAAAATATATACAGGCAATTACAGTTGCCTCTTGCCCACATAAACTCTTCAAACTGTATGGATAACCTTTGAGATTCAGCGTTTTACAGTTTTGATGCAGAAATGTCACAAGTCAGTCTGCTAAAATTTGGGTATCACCTACCATCATCCCCACTGATTTAGGTAGGGTTGAGCTATTAATCAGTTGTAGTGCAACAACAATGATCAACGATTTTGTAAATAAAACAATTCAAGCAGAAGCTGAACAGGTGAAAACCAATTTTGGAAGATTAAAAAGCTACCTACAAGAGAGGCGAGGATAACCGGCACGAGAGAGCTGAGATACAAAGAAACAACGGGCTCTTTCAAAGACAAAAAGCTACATGAGAGACAAAGCAGGTTCAGAGACAGAACACCAGTCCCCAGCGCTTCCAAAAGCACCGCATCTGCCACTGTCCTTGAACCGCGGCACGGTGCAGCGCATCAGGCACACCGCACACCGCGCTTGCTGTGCCTCACACGGCTTTTACTATTATTGAGATTTTTTTGAACAAGCACAAATCCGTCCTCTCCTCGGCAGGACCCGAAGCGCCACCCGGCACCGCCACACCCCGCCCGCCCCTCGCCCAGGGCGGGACAGCGAGCTCCGGGCGCGCCCCCTCCGGACAGTCCCCGCGAGCCGGCCCGGAGCCTCGCCCCTCGCCCAGCCCTGAAACACCCGGCCCGCCGCCCTCCCTATCCCGGGCTGCCCCGGGCTGTGCCACCCCCGCCGCGGCCCGCTCCGCCGGCGCCTCACCCGCGAGGCCGGGCCCTCCGCGCACCGCGCCGCCCGCACCGCGCGGGGCCGCCGGGAGCGGCCGCGGGGCCTTGTGGGGCTGCGCGCGGCGTCGCCATGGCCACGGCTGAGGCGGCGGCTGGGGCTCGGCCTCCGCTCCGGCACTCGATTGCCGCCAGCTAAAGCCTGTGGACATTTTGTCCGACAAAGGCAGAGCGTAAATCCGATACCGGCTTGGAGGATGTTAGAATGCAGGCGGCGCTCGCTGGAGACCCGGGCAGCGGCTGCATAGGGGAGGCCCCGGCGCCTGAGGCGTCAAATGCGCCGCTGTGCGACTCTGGGAGCGGAGGTGCCCACGCGGAGCGTGAGGGCAGCGCTGGGAGCACAGGTGAGCCCCTCCGGCTCCCTCGCTAGCACACAAAACCTGCACATCACGGCTCTTCATACTTACATGCGTGCAAATATGAGTGTGTGCTTTCTGCCAGCAAAGTCACTGGAAATCCTGACATAACTGAGGCGTACTCGATTGCTGTCTTCCTGTGGTCTTACTTGCTTTCCCGACATTTCTTTACTTTCCTGTAGCCGGGTAATCACACAGCTAGCCTGACCTCTAAATCACAGTCACAGCATGGGTCAGGTTTGAAGGTTGTTGGTCCAACCTCCCTGCTCGGGCAGAGCCATCCCAGGGCACAGGATTGTGCTTAGATGGCTCTGGAATATCTCCAGTGAGGGACACTCCACACTTGTCTGGGCGAGCAGCTCCAGTAAAGTTCTTCCTTATGCTCAGGTGCAAGTTCTGCTCATCAGTTTCAACCCATTGCCTCGTGTTACTAAATGTGTCTGATTATTATGTTTTAATTACAGTAATTTTTAAGTAAGCTGGTACAATCATCTTGTTTGCATTTTCTCTTCCAATGTATGAACTACAAGGGCAAGTATCTGAAGAGACAAATACTGAAATTGCAATTAATCAAAGGCAGTGTAAAGACACCTTCCAAGGAGTGCAAAATGGTAAATTTTTAGAAGAGCTAGACTAACAGTGCTTGGAATGACTCTGATACACCATTGCTGTAGTCTCTTTACAGTAAACTCAAATTGATATTAATTAAATGTAATATATATTAAATGTCTAATACTGCAAGAACATTGATGTCAGTGCTTTAGTATCACTGTACATTATAAGAATATTAAGAATAATAGGTACTATCTGATTTCCAGATCTAAAAAAAATAAATACAGATTTCAACAATTCAATTGCTACTATTTATTTTATGATGCTGTGTAAAAAAAGTTAAGTTTCATTAAAAATGTCAGCAGAAGTCTTGGTTAAAACACTCACTTCTTGAAATTCATATTTAAGTGCTCTTCAGTATTTCTCTAAAGTAATTGGCTATATGACACATTTTCCCCACCCTTGCTGTTAAATTGCAACTCATTTTCTTATTTATAAATCTGTTAAAACTCAAGAGAAAGAAGTCAACTGTATGTCCAGAGCAGATCAACAGAATGAACAAAAATCAGGTATTGACCAGCAGTCTGGAACCAGCTCATCCAGTCAAAGGACAGAAGGAAAGAAAGGCTCTGTAAGGTAATACATTATTTTTGGATGTGTTGGCATCATCAGGAGTTTTGCTATTCTGTGTATTCATCTCAGTTCTGGAGAAGTTTTGAAGATGAACTTGAGAGTAATGGATAAATCAGGTATTAGTGATATTTCCAGCATCTGTACAAGTGTTTGGGTTTTATGGCAACAGTAGCAAACTGCATTCTGATCACATGATGAAGTCATTTAATGGACGTGGAGAAAATTGTGCAAACTCCTGTGGAAGTCATGTGCCAGGAACCATTTCTGTGTCAGTTCAGAAAAAGCATTCTGTTCATTCCTAGTGGCATTCCCAACCAACCAACAGCTGTATATCAAAAAATTTTTGAGTGCTATTTTGGAATCAGCATTTCAATAAAATGTTGGGTTGATTACTATTGATTTTTCTAGTCTGAGAAAAAGTTCTGCATTTTGGCTCTGCCATCAAATATCCAAAGCAATGACAAACAGGGGAAAGAATTGGAGAGGAAGCTAACATTAGAACCAGAAGCTAATATAAAATCATACTGCCCTTTTCCAAGAAGATGGACTCTATTAATTCCCTGCCTGTTTACCTATGAACACCCTGCTTTTTAGCAGAAGAGCCTGGTAACTCACCTCAAAGGTAGAAATTAAAAGCCATGCTAAAAAATCCCACACTTTTTTATTTTTTATTGAAATATGACTTCGAAAGCTGTATCTATTTCTCTTGCATTAAAGAATTGTCAATTGTATTGCAATGGAATCTATAAGGAAACCAAAGATCTCAGAATGTGCACTGAAATACATTTTTTATTTTGCTTTTGCTTTCTGTACTATTCTAGAATGACAAAAAAGATTCTGCTAGACATCTGTAAGCAGCAGAAATTATACTGGACCCCATACTTAAATGATACACTGTACTTGCATTATAAAGGTAAGATGTGGGCATGACTGCCTAGCTTGATCATTCTGTGTAGCATTTTAGCAGAGAATGTACTTCATGGCTCACTGAAGTAAGGTACCTAATCACTCTTCTAAATTAGAAACACAGTTTTATGTAGTACTGGACTTGGGAAACAAAATATGAAGGTGGAAAAGTAAACTCTACATCTAGCTTGCTTTGTGGAGCCATCCACAACAGGAATCAAGGGACATATTTTTGGTTTCTTTTACTGAAACAGGAGCCTCTGAGAAATGTCTTAAAATACCTGGGCTGAACTCAGAGGTAAATAGATGTATTTTTAAATTGTGTGTATAAAGAGCTTTTTCCAGCATTTGAAATTTTTTTACTGCCAAATTAAAATTGTCAAGAGGAAAATAAGCAGTAAAGACTTGCTGCCCATTTGCAAACACTATTGAAAGGAAAAAAAATTGTTAGAATGAGCATTTCTCATCCTCTGGTGATCTCTGAGCAAGTTTTACATGATGCAGTTAAGAATTCTTCCAAATAAATAGGATATCCTACCTTCTACATTTAGCCTTGGGTTTGCTATGGCTTATTTAGCATCTAAAGGGCTGCTGAGATACAGACCAGAATAGGCACCAACCTGGTTTTGCCTTTATGGGCCAGAAACAGTACCATGAATTCAGTGGAAATATTGCAGTAACTTCAGTACCAGTGTTCTCTCAGGCTGTTTCAGCAGCTCTGGTTTAATGGAATTGTCTTGTCCAAAGGGCTACTTTCAGTCAATGCCTTTCCTTTTTAAAACATCTTTTTTTCTCTGCAGGATTTGACCGACTGGAGAATCTTGAAGAATATACTGGACTGAAGTGTTTGTGGCTGCAATGCAATGGCTTAAGAAAAATTGAGAATTTAGAGGCTCAGACAGAATTGCGTTGCCTCTATTTGCAACTCAATTTAATTGAGAAAATTGAAAACCTTGAACCCTTACAAAAGCTGGATTCCCTCAATATCAGTAACAACTACATCAGGACCCTTGAGAATCTCTGTAAGAACTGCTGGTGCAGGTTATAGCCTCTGGCAAGTCCATATTTCCAAAGATCTGACTAAGCTTTTGTTAGTGGCACTAATTTCAAGAGATTTTTTATTTGCGTTAGAATTTTGCACAATATCCACACCAAAGCCCACAGGGCTTCTGTGGAGGATTAAAACCCATGTTGAGAAACAGAAAATACTTAGGAACTACTTTCACATGGATAACTATGATAATTAGGTAGTTTTTCCTCATTGCTTAATACCATATCAGTACTTATCTGTGTTGCAGACGGGCTCACAATCCAGTTTTCACTATTTACTTTACTGTTAAGATGTGCTTTGGCAGTTGCAGACACAATTACCAAATCTTTTATATCTACTAAAAGATTGATTCTGTCTTTAGCAGACAACAAAAAGCTATTTCTGTACGTTACTACTGGCATACATTGGAGAATTTTGTAACCAAAAAAAAAGCTATTGATGTTGTGTAACTGAATATTTTGAAATGTGAACTAAAAACAACCACCATCCTAAAACCAAGCACCCATTTTTCACTGGGGTGAAGAAAGCAGCTTTGGAGGCCTAGCCAAAAAGCATATACAGCAGAACAACAAATTTAGAAAACAGCTCCAAATTCAGTATAAACTATTAGTTTGACAATGACATTTTTTCCATGTTAAAAAACCCTCTGTGAAGCAACAACTCTTACCTTTCCTTTCATTGTACTGTTCTTGTCTTGCAGCTTGTCTGAAAGTCCTGCAGACTCTGCAGATCGCTCACAATAAGTTACGAACAGTGGAAGACATCCAGCACTTGCAGGAATGCCCAAGTATTTCTGTTCTTGATCTCTCCCACAACAATCTAAGTGATCCAAGTATTGTAGCTATTCTGGAGACCATGCCCAATCTGGTAAGCCCAAAATAGCTGAGGGTTTGTGTCATGTGGGTGAATCCCACCAAGTGGCTTTGTTGGGTAGTTGAGTGCATAGTAGGTATCAGTCTAAAAGAAACATTATTAAACATTATTTTGTTTCTGGTAGATCACCTGTAACACCTTGGATGTTATATTAATTTCTTGCTTTTGAAATGACAGGAGAAGTGCATATCCAGGCTGGGATTTTTGCTACTCAAGCTCAAAAACTATTTCCCTTGTTTCTCTAGCATGTGCTGAATTTGATGGGAAATGAGGTGATAAGGAAAATAGCCAATTATAGAAAAACACTCACTGTTCGACTAAAACAGCTGACATATCTGGATGACAGACCAGTTTTCCCAAAGGACAGGTAAGAAACACAGCCATCTTTACAAAGCAGTAAGAACCAAGTGCTAACAATCACTCATCCATTTTTTGTTAATACTGTCATGGAAGGAAGATTGACCAGTATAACTTATTGAAGGTGAATGACTTTGAGGAAAAGAGTGGTGTGCTACAGCGTTATACATCTAACATGCCTAGAAAAAAGCAACGTATTTTTCCACAAACTAATTCTTGAACAGAATTGTCTTATGCCAGGTCCGTAGACCAGTGACAAATCCCGATTTCAACAGAAACTGAGCAGGTATCAGACAGCTGAGCCAAGATCAATCACCAATCTCTGGTGGTGTAACCACCAACCAGCATTTAGATATCTCTGTTTCTTTCTCTGTGAGATAAATGAGCATCCCTGTTTCATAAGAGATTGTCATTGCTATCTGCTTTTTCCTCTTGCAGCTATTTTGTGCTGTTGCAAGTTGTTTTAAATTTCTCTCTCATTGCAGAGGTGGGCTTTTATAGCTGTCTTACAGTGAGATTTTGTGTTTTCATTAGAGCCTGTGCAGAAGCCTGGGCTGTTGGAGGGCTTGAAGCTGAGAAAGCAGAAAGGGAAAAATGGGAAACCAGAGAGAGAAAAAAAATCCAAGATAGTATTGATGCGTTAGCAGCAATTAGGCAAAGAGCACAGGAAAAGAGGAGACAAAAGTGCATGGAAGGAGTTGCAACAGATACCCAAGAAGGTTTGTGTTTGCTGTTTTGGAAAATGTCTGTGACTACTTCAGTTTGAATGTGCAGAGAAGTCTTTATTTGATACAGTTTGGATTGACTAACAAGTAAAACGTTTTCTTCAAGCAAGTGGATTGCACAAAGGAGAGGGTAGCCAGCACTTGTTGCTGATCCATATTTAAATATGTAGTCACTTGTGAGCCTTTTCAAAGTATTGGAAATACCAGACATTTATTATTTAAGCATTTTCTCTAGATGATTTTTTTTTTCTGGAGAACTTTTGTTTGCTGGGGAGTTGAGATGGGAAAACAGCATTGCTGCAGTCTTGGGAGGACTACTAATCCATGAATAGCTTCTCAAAGTAGGAGCTTTTGATGCATATTCTAGCCCATTGTAGTAGTGTTTGGATATTTAAAATGAGCAGTGGTAGATTAGCTCAGAATTTTAATGAAATTATTTCTTCTGTAGGAACATCTGCAAATTCAAAAGATGGTGATGCAAATTCTAGTACATCAGAAACTTCAAATAGATCAGAAGAAGAAGCTCAAGAAAAGACTGAGAAGTTTAAAAATGAGGGTTTTGATATTTGTAATGAAGTTACAACACTTCTACCAAATAGAATAGGTAACAGAGATTTCACATCTGGAAATGTGCCTGATGAAGTTCAAGAGGATGCACAGGAGCCAGACTCTTACAAAGGTGCACATTTCAACAAGGAGACAGAAGGTAACGTACACAGAGAAGAGCCAAGCCAAACTGAGCATGCAAAGGTGATGAACCAACCTCTGTCTTAGCGGAGCACTGCCTCTGCTGTGGCTCAAGCCAACTAATAAAAACATTCCATTAGATTTCCACAGTGACTAGGTGAAATCAACCAAAACTGAGTAAAATATTCTTTAAATACAACAAATAGTAAATTTCTGAAGTCTTAACCTACAACTTCTGCAACTTAAAGGTAGAACTCCACTTCTCAAACATGCCAGGTTTAGTGAAAGGCCAGGAGAGTTTACAGACTTCCCTTGCTCCCACATAAACAATCTGTCTGCCGACAGAAGCTGGTCATGACTCTAGAGGTAGTTTGGTACCTTCACACATAAAGAAATGCTTTTATAGATTTGTGGAACACATTATTGCAAAATGTAAATATTAATTTACACAGTAGAAGAGAGACCCAGAATATAATAGAAAAGCAATGCATTGGATTGAGCTGTGAATTCTGCAGTGGCAGTGACTCCCCAGCAGTCTGGTTCTGCAGTGCTTGCTGTTGCAATATAAACATTTTTTATTCAGTTTGTTCTCTGCAACTGCCTATTGATTTTTCTCTAGATCTACCAGGACAGGAGGCAGCTGCTGACAAGGCCGTGCTTCCTGAGACGGAGGAATATGCTGAAATTGAACAATTCAAACTGGAGACACTGGAGACACTTTCTCTTGAAGTATGTATTGGATTCAGACTTTGAGAAGTTCACAAGTGTGTATTGTCTTCTCCAAGTTAATTCTTGAAACATTCTGGCTAATAAAACTACATGGGTATGTTTTAAGAAAGGTCTACTGTAAGGAAAAATAAAAAGAAGGAAAAAGAACCCCAAAAAGTAAAGTTGCAGAGGTGTTCTCTCCAGTGGAGCATTTATGAAAAATGCTTCCCAAGTTTATTTTGTCTTTACATTTTTTATCCTATAAATCCTTTTGTGCTGTAAATCATCTGAAGTTGACCTTCTATCTTGGTGATTTCTCTGGAGAAGCTAATGAGAGCTCTCATTTAAAAATAGAAATCTCAGTGAAAAGAATTTAGTAGACACATTTGTCCTCTTAGTCAAAACTCAGATATGCAGTTGAAAATGTGAACTATTGCAAAAAAACCATAGGGAAGAAATAGCACCCCCATCATTGTAGATGTTACCCAGCAGTGTTAGATGCTATAAATTAATTCTCAAAACAGAACTCTGATGTCTGTTTCCAAGAAGAGCAGAATGTACATTATTCAGATATATAAGTGATTGACATTTGTATATCTATATCTAGATCTATTATCTAAAATGTCTATCTGATGCAACATTTAAACATATTTACCACATTTAACCATAAGGAGGACACAGATTACACTGAAAGATACAACCTCACTTAAAAGGAGAATTATTCAATATGTCCTAATTAGGACTCTGCTGATAAACTGACAGTGTCAGACTGTGATATAATCATTTATATTTATATATAAATATAAAACTTCTGAGCTTATGATTTCCCAGAGCACTTAATACACTCTGTGAGACCGTATACTGCCATTGTTAACTGCTGGCAGAAAAGCCTCGTATCTTTGCCATGCTCTTAATTTCCCAGGCAAAAATTCTATGTTGTTCTTGAAGGGCTCAGCCCACTGCTTCAGTAGAGGTTTGCTGCTGCCTCCTCCTCTTTAGCTGTTTAAATCATAGGTTTAAAAAAGGTAGTGGAGACATTGGGCAGCAATTAAAGTAGGCACAATATTATTCTTAAAAGTAGATCTTGCAGTGTCTGAAGTAAAGATTTTTAATATGTAGTGACACTGTAGGTACCCACAATGTGAAGATCTCCTTGATTCAATGTTTGTTTTTCCCTTGATATTCTATGGCATCATCCTGTGCACAAACTTCAAGGCAGTATAAAAGTAACTCTTAAGCACACATCTGTGGAGTTTTAAAGACATAAAAAGTGGGGCTATTTTAGTTCTACAGAAGGAAAACCAAACTCAAATCACACACTAATACACATTTCAGTGTTCTATGCTACTTGTTCTCCAACAACATTTAGTCTTAGAAAGAGCCTCTGCCAATAGCCTCCAGTACTTACCCTATTGCAGATATTCCAAAGAATCTTAGTGCTGACATAGCAGGGAATGGCTGGGAAGATGCTGATGGTGAGAGGTTCTGGAGCTGCACCACTGTATTCATATCCTATGTCTCCAGATGGTCTCAGGAGGAATATAAGGGAGGAGAGTGGAGGAGGATTTGCAGTGGGTGGTTATGACATCCCTGTGTCAAGCAGAAACAAGCTCCTGTTGCTGCACATGCTTTGGCAGTGTGGAAACCACATTCCCATGTACCAAAACTAGGTTAACTCATAGTTGATCTACAAATGCACCATGGTGACTGAAACAAGACTAACAGCTATCTCATCTCCCTATTGACATCCAACTGCACAGTAGTCTCAGATCTTAATTTGGACATTTTTAATGCAATTTTTATAAGACTCTGTGACTTCAGGACATGCTGCACTAGCTGCAGCCAGGAAGGAGAAATTTCCTTTCATTATTTTAATTGTGTAATAATCTTCACCACACAAGACAGTACAGATGTTCCTGATGCTGCCACACCAAGCAGTCTGCTACAAAGTCATTAGGTCTTAAAAAATATGTAAGAACAAAAGGAGATGCTCATCCCAGAATTGATCCAAAGTAAAAAGAATGGCAAAAAGGTATTAGTTTCTACCCGTGGTTTTTTACATTCCCACCTTCTGTGTTTGCTTTCATGTCAGCAAATGATAGTTGTCTGAGATATTTTCTAGTGGAAAGCTCAAATTATCAGATCTGAGTTCTCACCAAGTTTGCAGTTCTGTGTCTTAATTATGAGGCATTCACAGTAAAACATTGGTTTATTTTTTTTAGGTGTATTTAGGTTAACAGTGTTTCTGATATGCAGTTTCAGGAAGACTGCAGGTCTGGGTTTGGCACTTTCCCATACAGATGGGTTGCAGTTGGGATTAAGTCTGTTGAATAGACAGGAAACAGCTAAGAGAATAAACCATGTTTGCTTTCAAAATCCTGGTAATGCCTTAATCTTTGTCCTGTTTTCCTTCATAGTCACACAGCATAGAAGAAAAGAGCATTCAGTCTGGCATTAGGGCTATTGCTTTCCCTTTGCTGTTTCTGGAGACAGATGAGTTTTCCCTTTCCCACACGTGCTTAGCAGCAAACTGTGCCTGTGAGAGGATGACAGTGGCCTCACATCCACATGAGCACTGCTTTGAAGAAGTTGTCCAATCAGCCAGAGATGTCATTTTTCATGGGTTACAGTAGCTCTTTCCACTGATTATTGATCTGTGATTGTTTTCAGGAGCTGCCTGATTTAGAAGATGTAGTTGTAAGTGAGTTTCCCCCAGAAGAGGAAATCTTTTTTCAAAAGGTAACATTTTCATTAATTCCAGTCATTTCATTAATTTCCAGTCATGAAATTTCCTTAAACACATTTACAAAGGTTGCAAAATGAGGATAATCTAAGTTGTGAAATGCTGGGAGATGCAATCACTTATGCATTTACAAACTAAAATGGATGGTTTCAGCAGTTTATATCTACATGTAAATCTTCCTTAGTTTAAATCTGACTTTTTTATATTCTTATGTAGCAAAAATAGAAGAAAAATGATCAGTAATGGAACAGTTACATAAGTTTAATTTCTTAATAGGATAGAGTTTTACTGAAGATTAGTCTTAAAATATACTGTACCATTATTAATATGGTGCAAATTGCCTGCTGCTGAGTAAAATCTGACCTTCCAACTGAAATCACAGAGAAATTGAAACTCCTCCTCTCTACTGCAGGCCAGTCCCTTTTCCACCTTAGAGTTTTGCTTTGCTCAGGCTAATCTTCTAGGTACAAGCTGTTAAGAAGAAATAGAAGAGAAAAATAGAAGCCAACAAAATTTAAAAGCACGGTTTTGATTTTCATGCTGATCACAGACTCATACTGGCCTTGCTGGAGACAGAGGTTGGCTGTACATGCTCTTACAAGTCTTTCCCAGATAATGCCAACTCTTCCTACAGTTGGCATTAGGCATGGAATTGAGTTGCCCTTATGTTCACAGTCTCGTAACAGGGTTGCAAAATGTCTTGGCCAACAAAGTCTCCAATTAAAAGAAGTAAGGAAAGAGGATTAGGGAAAGGGGATGTGTTAGCAGCTGTCCTGCTCTCAGTTCTCAGCTGAAGACAGATGAAGATGTTGGTCAAGTTTCTATTCTGTTTGGAGTAAAATATTAGAACAGAGCCCACACACTGCTCTTTGTTAATTGGTTAATTGGTTTATGGTCAGTTCATTGGTGATGCCTGAGAAATTTCTAACCTAAGATTCATTCCCAAAGCAGCAGAGCTATGGGTGAAGCATACATTTCATATATTCCATGTAGTTTATGAGAACAGCAGATTAAAGCTGACAACTGTTACATGGATCCAAGAGATATTTCCCCATCTTCTGGCTTTTATATCTAAGAATAATTTTTCAATTACATTTTTACCTTACAGCAGGACTATCAGCCAAAGATTGAAATAATCTCTGAAGTGACAAATGACAGCAATACTGCATTAGAAGAACAGAATAAAAGCATGCTTGAGAGTTCAGTAGCAGAGGTTCCAACAGGAATTTTTTCAAATGTATGTCAGAACCATAAAAATCATGAAAAGAAGGGCTTAGGACCCCTTCTCAAAAGCTTCTTTACAGAGCCTAATAATTCAGAAAGATGCCTGGAGATCAAAGATAAAGAGGTAGCCCCTTTGAAGCCCTTGATACAAGAGGTAATCACTGAGCCCAAGGATCATCTGCTGTTGTCACCAGACTGTCATCAACCAGATGAGCCAAGCTCGTGGGCAGAGGATGGTAAGATTACTGTGGCATTATTAATCACAGACACACTAAGGATCTGTTCAGCTCCTGTTGAAGGTTGTTAGTAACAATAACCTCTTCTTTTTAATTATGTGGGAATCCTAATAAATTGGGAATTAAAATGTTTTCCTTTTCTAAAGAGGATTTCTTACTGAGTTTAATTTAAATGGTTTTTAAAAATTGGGCTCTGTATTTCTTTTTTCAGTATTAAATACCATGAGTGAGTTTCATTTGCCCTTTGCCTTTGTGCTTTTAACAGGATATGTCAGTGATGGAGAAGCACAGGGCCTGCCTGAGGGGGAAGCACAAGGTGAAAAGGATGGTGAGAGTGGATTGGATTAATCACTTTGAAAAAAACAGACCAGATCTGGAGCACGGTGTCTGACTGACTGCATGGAAATATTCCCAAAATATGGAGGCCAGCAATGGGACCATTTGTTAAAACTGACATAACACTGTGATAACCAAAACTCATTGCCCTTGGCTCCAAGCTCCTCAGGGCAGTTGCCTGTTCACTACTTTGAAAATTGCTGTTTGGAGGTTAAATTTCAGTCTTTATTTGTGTTATTTATGCCTTTGCATCCTTCCCAAAATGCCTCAGTTACATGTTTGTATATCAGAGTTTCATTACAGATGTTGTTTCAAGTACAATTTAGTGTGTCTGTCTAAACAGACTTTTATTTGACTAAATAAAAATTCTATTTGTAAGCACACATATTTTCACTTGTTTTATATTTTAAGACTATACCCATGTACATCATAGCAGATGGACTCCAGTGGCAAATAGAGATTGCTTCTTGATGGGATATTTTACTGATCTAATATTCCTTGACATTATGATTGTTTATGCCTAAAGGATGCAGAAATAGCATCCATGCACAGAAAATCTGGTTTTACCTTTTAGGGCATCTGTAATGAAATATACACTTAAATCTGCTGCTTTTATTGTTTTTCATTGAGATGTGTCTCAGGATCTGGATTTTGAGTATAGCCAAGTTTAGGTGAATGTCTTTTTTCATATTTCTATACATCTCTAATAATTTGTAATAAATAGAATTGCAGGTGTGCGAATTTAAAGAAATAAAGTATTACTGTGGGCTTGTTGAAAAGATGTATTTCCTATCACCTAGGCTTAGGTGCCATCTGGTGGCAAGAGAACCAGACCTCACAGTAACACAAAATAACTGTGAAAGCCCTCAGAGAGGACAACATAATTGCTTTAAATTTCATTCATTTTCCACCTTGCACGAGTTAAAACATGAAGGCAAAAGCCTTGGCCTCCAGGACAGGGTGGGGGTAAGCCAAGGGTTATCTGAAAGCACCAGTGCAGGAATCTGCTCTTGAGAAAACTGCAAATGCTTCAGAAAGCACCAACCTGTATGAGCTCCATCCTAAAAGAGTAGCTGCTTCCTTTTCTGACAGAAAGCTGGATAAAGACTATTTTGAGGACTGGGGTTTGCATTTTCCACGCTGTGTTTTGGTGCCTGTCCTGGTATCCCCTTACTACACTAAAAACAAGTAAGCAGAAAGGATCACATTATGTTTGCAAACAAAAGGTTTAAAAAAGTAATTCCAAGAGTGAAGTTTGAGTTCTGTTATCACTGAAGGCAAGAAAAATAGGACAAATGGGGGGAAGAAAAAGCAGCAAATAGTTTCAAGAACTTTAAATTCTTTTACTGTGATCCTGATTTTATCAGCTATATCCACCCTGAGTGGCATTTTTGTTTGAAGAATTCAGCAGCTTTCCAAGCTGTGTTTACTTGGCCACCACATTCTACATGGGAAGTGTGCCCAGTTCACACAGGACCACAACAAGGGAATCTCTGAATGCTTAGAAATGATACTTGCTTGTCACTGAGGACTTGGGAAGGAGAAAAGGAGTAAGGATAGACAAAGGGAGTGAGAGAAACACCAAAGCAGGACTAAATGAGAAAAAGGAAACATGTTTAATTAGTGTGTTCTGTAAAACTTTACAAATGTACAGCATAGTGCAAAAACGCAGTCTCAGCACATCACCTTCAAGTAAAATTAACAGTGTAAAAAGCTGAGGAACACAAGCTTCCTTCTTCACAGGAATGGCTCCTGAGCGCTCTTCCTGGAGGTTCCTCTCTCACCAATCTCATGTTTATAGTAGAGCAAAAAGCCTAAAGAAAACCCCACGAGCACAGGCTGGAGCTTGACCTGTAGGACACAGCCTGAGACAGAGCCAGGGCTGAGCTGCACCTGGCTGTGCCCACGGGCAGCGCTCCCCAGGGCTCACTTCTCAGCCC
Organism: Sialia sialis; assembly: GCA_009812075.1. Taxonomy (NCBI): domain Eukaryota; kingdom Metazoa; phylum Chordata; class Aves; order Passeriformes; family Turdidae; genus Sialia; species Sialia sialis. The sequence continues at coordinate 2,199,328 of VRYO01001153.1, read as the reverse complement.
CAAGCAGACAATCCAGTCAGACACAAGCGTATGCCCAGCCTCAAGCATGTGACAGGCTCCATAAAGTACAGCAAAACTACTCAGGAGCTTGAAGTTAAGCATGTGCTTGAATACCTTGTTGCATCAGTACATTCAGTGTTAACGTGACAGCAGCCTAGAGTGTGGAAGTTCAGAGAAGGGTGCAAATCTTGAACATGCACTGTTGGTGTCAGGAGACACCCGGCAGTTTTCAATTACCTATGAGAAAAGAAGTAAACAGAGTGCAACTCAACGACTTTCCATCGCTGGAAAGGGTGGAAATGGGCTGATCTAGGTAAAATTTCTAAGTACAAATCTGTCAAAAAGAAAAACCTTGTCCAGGATACACTCAAGCACATCATCTAAATACCAGGCCAGTGGAGGCTGCTGGAATTTTCCCTTAGTCCTGAACACAAAAAGAATGGCCAGGATTAATTCAGGAGCTCTCACAACCTCACTCCTGCACAGACCACACCACCAAGACAGTGACAGCTCCCAGCACAGGAATCAGCTGGGCAAAAATGTGCTCAAAAGTGAATGTTTCTGAACTAACACATTTGTTCACATAGTGATAAATGGATGGAGGAAAGGGCTGTGACAGGAAGGTCCATTTTAAAAATGCTCATCTTATTGAGGAGATCTGGAGCCTGCACTCATCTGACTGATTAGCTACACTTTGGGGTGGATGCTGCTTGACCACAATGCTCAGAAATGTGGTTCATAACCAAGAATTGTCATGGCAATGAAGGCAGGCAGAGCATTTCTTCAAATGATACTGGCCCAGCTTAAACCTCCCTGCCTAAGCCCTTAGGAGGCCTGAGTTAATTGAATTTCCTGGGTCTGTCTTACTGCATTTGGGTAACCTTCCTAAGGAAAAGCAACTCAGGTAGAAGATACTGAGATAAATAATACGTTCTCATTAGAACTACAGCATAAAAAACAAAGCTCTGCTTTGTTGAGAAACTCAGTTGTCAGAAACCACATGGATGGGGAAGGTTAGTTCAGCCTTTGAGGCTGGTCTCAGATGCACAAAGGACAGAAGAAAAGTTTGTGGGATGTGGTGGACTAACCATTCTGCCTCTCTCCTACACTGAGCAGCTGAGAGTTCTTCTAAAAAGGGGATCCAATAAATTAAACTGTTTAATCAGATTCTATACATCAATAAACCAACAGGGACATCTTCAGGGGAAACAAAACAGGTCAAAGTCATGAAAAAAAAAATACTGGACTGGACATGGAATACTTAGCCAGCACCAAAACCCAGAGTGCACTCCCTCAGCCCTCTCTGCACATGGAAAATTGTGTGTGCAGAAAAGTCTATCCCTTTTCTATTTTTAAAGTATGGAGTGCCCTGCCTTTATATAAGAGAAAATAAATTTGGGGCAAAACAAATCCCAAACAACAAAAGCTCTCAACTCAGCATGGGATGTTTTGCAGCCTGTGATGTCTATAGCTCCCCTAAGAGCCAGAGGCACATTCTTGATGGGGTCACTCAGAAAACAAGCTTCTACACACCCCAAGAGATCTTTTTCCTACTCACCCTAGGAGGAACAGGTGCATCCCATCAAACACAGAAAATTAATTTAAAAATCTTTTTAGAGCATTGGACTGGCATGTAGAACTATTTTCCTATTAAAAACACAGAATCAACAACAAGCATCTTAGCTCGTCTGTGCTGTCCCAATAAAATCCAACATTTTTGGATTTTACACACTAGTGCCATTGCAGGCACTAGTCAGGATCACTGTTTTATGAAGTTTCACATGGACTTCCAAGCTATTCCTAACTTAAATTTTATGAAAAGATTTGCAATTTCTAAAGCATTTTCAAGGGGAAAAAAATCCTGCTAAGTCCTCACTCCCCCTCGGAGCAAGCACCAGAAGCAGTATTTTGTTTTAAAAAACAATGAAATCCAGGTGCAAGGAGAGTAATGCAACAGCTACTGACCCTTTCCATCTACCAAAAAAAAATAAAATAAAATAAAAAGAAAAAAAAGAAAAGGGGCACAAAAAGAAACTCTCTTGCAGGTTTCTGAGTCAGTTTTGTTTCTTTACATTCAAAGCTGTGGATGTGTGGATGGGTGGGAGGGAGTTGTTGTTTCTTGGAAGCTAAATCACTGGCTGTTGTCCATGGAAGAACTCAGGTTTAGAGGGATATCCCCCTGGACACCCACAGAGGACATGTAGGAAGCTATATTTTCAGAAGGAACATAAAGTGATGGATTTTCAGGCAAGCTGATGAGGTCGTTCCCAAAGATGGACTGACGGTCGAGGAGGAACTGCTGGGCACTTTCAGGAATGACATCTTTCCCTAGGAACAGACAGCAGAAAATTCAGCTTCTGGAAGGCAGGTTGCCAGGTTTTATACATGTAGAACTGAAAAGTGACAAATCCCAACTGCAGCAGCGACTGACGAGCCTCACTCCAGCAAAATCACTTGGAAACACCTGAGCAGAACTTGGAATCACTCAAAAGCCCATTAAAATCAAGGGGAGTCACCAGGTGGGTCCTGCCTGAAAGCTGAAATGCCTCACAAGTGAAAAAGAGATGGCTGAATACTGGAGACACTGAGAAGTGGATGTGAGCAGCTGCTCTTCTCCTTCACTCAAGATGTGTCTTTGTCCCTCTCTGTAGGATCAGAAAGGCTTTGCAAACGGGGGGGGCTCAAGCACTCTCTTCAGTGTACCTGGGCTTTCAATGCCTTTGAGGTGCTCATGAAAGGGGCTGAGTCTGGAGGTCCTTGAATGACACACAATGAATCAAAACTGGAGCAGGCTCAGGTGGCTATTGCACCCAGCTGGGGCTCACAAGAGCTTCTCTCAGGTCTGTCCCAGTTGAATACACATGAGCATACATCACAATTCCACAACCAGGGCAATACTCCTGGATTCATATCCAAGGTCAATGACACACTTTATCAGAGTCAGCAAGTGGCTCAGCTGGACTGTTCCCTTGCGGTCTGCTAAAAGGTCTGGAGAAGGAGACACACAACCTGTGCCTCTGGCTGCCAGCAGCTACTGGGGCACCTCCTTTGCAGCAGGAACCAGAGGAAACCCAGGAGTGTACAGCTCTTACCATCCCTACCCACTGAGATCACCACATTGCTCTGAGGTGGCAATGAGCAGGCAGAGAAAACAATGCAAACACTGACAGTCATGATGGAGACCATTGCAAAACCAGTTCAATTCCATTTACACCTCAGTTTATCCTCCACCCTTTTCCCACAGCTCAGGAACTGGCTTAGCAGCTGCTGTGGAAGCACTGACTGCTGACTGACATAATGAAAGCAAAATAACAGATGTGGCTTTCTCCCCCACATGTCAAGCTGCCAAAGCTGGACATCAGATCTGTCTGCCTGAAGAACATCCCAGTGCCAAGTCCACAGAGCTGCTGGTGCTCCTACCTGGGCAGGTGTTGTTGAATGGTGGGTTGAACACTTTTGGGGACAGCTCAGTTGCACTCTTCTCCAGATCCACTGTGAGTCGCTGCATCTTGATGCAAAAATATAAACTACAATGTACAATTATACAAAGACAGGGGAGCTTGTTAGAACTAGGCCATGTCTGAGCACCCACTGCTCACCCCACTGCACAACCCCCATAGTAAGAGCAGCCATCCTCCCTGCCCAGCCTCTCCTCCCAGCCTCACTGCACTTCACTGACACAGCCACACCATGGGCTCGAGGGTGCATCTGCCTGAAGGACAGGCTGTGGGAGGTGCAATCCCCTACTCAGCACTGGCTAATATGGTGTGAAGCTCATGTCACACCAGAGGACAGCCTGGTGTCACTGTGGCTGCCACACAAAGCAAACCCACAGCCCTCTGCAGCCAGTTACAAAGAGGAAAGAGATTTTCTTTCCATTTTCCTATGACTGTCTTTAAAGTGAAACTTGTTTTTGCTTACACAGTGCTCCTGCACATATTGCTTCCAGGCTTCTCCATGCTCATGGCTTTCTGCAGGACAAGCAAGAGCTCCTGGGAAATGGGCTCAAGGACTGAGCTATTGAACATTGCAGTCTCCTTTCCTGGCCAATTCTTTTTAAAAGGTTACAGCCCTTACTTCTAAGACTTGCTGATTAATATGAACTATTTCTTAGACACTCTCTTTCTTAACACTCAGGAAGTGGAATTACCTAGTAAATTCAAAATATTAAGACCTAAAAAGGATGTTAATACCATGAAGAAGGCTCAGAGACCATATGCATTTCATTGGAGTAGATAACACTATACTTGTACATCTGTAGAGATGGCAGAACCATCCATGACTTGGTTGTCAACAAGGGCTCTGAAAATTCACTCTCCATCATGCAGGAAAAAGAACCCAGCCTGCAATACACTTGCAACCTTGATGTTTCTGTGAGTCTATGGTTTCTTTCACTGTTTATTAAACCTGCTCTTTCTGCACTGCAGAAATGTCTGTGTAAATATCAATTCCAAACACATACTGCCAAACAATTTCTACTTGTTTCTTCAGGTAGGGGCATGCAGGAACCTCTGTTCTAATTGCGTGGTATTTCACTGCTCCTGAAACATACAGGGATGGCTGCACTTTGCAAAGGCATATTTTATAAAGAGCTTTGGCACAAAGACACTTTATAAATCTATGGTATTAGCAGGATGTGACATTCTCACTGAAATAAGTTTAAAGCAGCCGGTTGCAATTAAAGACTCCAGGACATCAACAGTCAGTCAGAGCTTTTATCCAGACAAAGCCTGGCTGAGTGGGAAAAACAGGTCAAGAGTATAATACACCACTCTCATGGTGCCCCCAGGAGATGCTACGTGCTGTGCTTTAGCCCACTCTCCCCTCTAGGTATAAAATAACTTCCTCAGTTATGCACAAGCTCTGCTTCATAGTTCCATTATTATTTAGGCAAGGAGCTCTAGGGGAGGTGTCCCTGCAGTAGGATTTGGAACAGGATGAACATTAAGGTCACTTCCACCTCACCCATTCTGGGGTTCTGTGATTGCTATTATCATATCTCAGAAACACACAGCTCTTACCGGGGACAGACTGGCTTCCATTTCAGTCAAATTCCACTCACTCAGAGATAAATTGGGATTAAAGACCTGTTGGCACAAAAATGCAGTTATAAGGCTCTGAAAGGTGTAGCGGATTGAGATCCTCATGCCCTCCCCTGCCTGCTGGAGGGTGCAGCCCTGCACTCACTGAAGCTGCAAAGGCTCCTGTGCTGACTTGTGGCACAGCTGGGCTGGGCTGTGGCACTTGTGCTGATCCATGAGCCCTGCTGCCTGCCAGGGAGGGACAGCACAGACACCCCATGCCACTCTCCTGTCACAAATCAGGGCAGCTGCACACACAAATCAATGCCCTTTTCTGCTGCTCTTGAATCCTAGGACACTCCCAGATTCACATGACTTTTAAAAGCGTTTAGAATTTAGCAGCAGAGGGCAGGTTACTGTTGTGTCAGGGCTTTGGTGGCAATTTCTTGAGAAGTCTGAGAAATTTGGGAGAAGGAGCTGTTGATTTGGGGCCAATTTTACGATTCATTCTCACTCCTGTGACATTAGTTGCACAGAGGGAAGTGTGTCGGTAACAGGAAAACACTTTCTAATGAGAAATAAGAAACAAAAACCAACAGTCAGTGATAGAGCAGGCCATTAGAAAAGCTTGCTGTAAAGTCAAAATCAACCACAGACACTTGGGAACTGGCTTGAGAATAAGATTGGTATTTTTTTTTTAATGATTTTTCATTCTGTTTATCTGTGCAAGCTTACAACATGCCTTTATCTGATGCTCCTCCTCAAGGGGGCATATATTTGACATATTGATTTTTTTCTTACACACAGAGTTATTTGATTATTGGCAAAAATCTTTTATATACCAATTATATGTACAACAGAGAAATAAACAAACCTTCTTATTTCTGCATGTCTGCTTAAGAAAAAGCCACCATCAATTTCTAAAGAAAGGTGATCTAAGAACAGAGACTGGTAAATAGCTCAGCAGAGAGAGGATTTTGCATTGGCTACACTTTCCAGAATATGAGGAAGAGGGAAGGTAGGAAAAGATAAACACAACATAGGAATATCTAAGATGTAGAATATGCAGAAAATAAATTAACCCCTACAAACCAATTACCAAACTAGCTAGAGAGTCATATTAAACCTATTTTACATAAATGTGTCAGGTCTCGTGTTAATTTCTTTACCAAATGCAGTGGTTTGTGCTCCTAGAAGTCCAAATATACATATTAAAAAAAAAAAAAAAAAAAAAGGCACAATTTAAAGCTGAAATCTTATGAGCAGGTCAAAACAGAGCTGTGACTCCACAGGCTACATGAGGCAGATAAAATGCCACAGGAGAACAAGCAGCATGAGCTGATCCTGCCCAGCAACACTCACATCCAAGAGGCTGGCAGGCTCCAGGCTGTACTGCTGGCTCCTCAGCAGCAGCTGCAGCCCCTCCAGGCTCCAGTCGCTGCCCTCCAACGGGTCTGCAATATCTGTTCTGAGAAAACACAAGGGGAAATATTGCCACAAGGGAAACCTGCAGAGATACCTACAGAAAGCAGGACTGAGCAGCCTTCCAAAAGGATGTTTATGTTTAAATCTCATTCTGAAAACCGAGAGCCCAACATCAGCCTGAGTTTATTCCACAAAACTTGGTTTAATACCAGAGTACAACTCAGCAGAGCACGCAGGGGACTGGACAGATGGTAAAACAAATGAGACAATCCCTCTCCTGGGTGACACGTGGCTTGGGGATGGATTCTCTGTGCACATCTCCTCAACACTGGGAAAATTAAAGCTTTCCTCAGAAGAAATCCTTTTAGAGATGCACTTGGAACCAGAACAGGCTGCATTGCCATTCTCCTTGGTCCAAGATGCCTGAATTACTGTTAACTAATGCTCTTTAAAGGAATGAGTTTTAGCTGCAGGCATTTACCCTCCAGGCTGCATTTACCACAGACATTCAGCTAAATGAGCAACAGTGAGACCCTGCTGTGATTAAACCCCCCAAAAGCTATAAAAAATTTCTCTTAAATCAGGTCTTTAAAAAAGAATTATTTTTCTTTTATTAATATGTTTTTAAGCACCTAGTGGATTCAGAAGGAGGAATTTGATTCTCTGTAAGGACTTACAGGAAAATGGAAGTTTTTCTGATAACCCTATTGAGTGTTTTGGGTTCCCGTCCCTCACAGTCCTCCTTACATTGCTGCAGTTGCCATCAAGAATGAACTGCAGTTAAGTTCCACATCATCCACCCAGCTGCACCACATTTTCCCTCTGCTGGTGAGGCCTCCTGGGCACTCCCCCATGACATGGGTGCTGCTGGGATTTCAGTCTCAGAGCACCAGTGAGCACCAGCTCACTGGGATCACCCTGGCGCTGAGCCTAATGTCACAGTGCCAATCCCCTGGGCAGAGGTGTAGCACAATCCAGTGCAGGCCTGCAGACACACATGCTGGTCTGGGCTCCAGCTTCCACTTGGACCTTGGGCAAATCCCTCTCAATGCAAAAAGCTTCTTCCTGTTCCCACAGTTCTGATGCACATCCTCTGACAGCTCTTCTTCTGCTGGGCCCTTCAAGCAAGCGATCCACATGCCCTCTACCTCTGTGAACTGTCCCCTGGGATTCAGGGGTCCTCTAGCAGGTGCCACAGGTACAGAATGGAGCTCACCAGGCTGCACTTGAAGCCCCCCTCCCTCCCCACCCTGGAATGGGAGGAGAGAGCCATGAGCAGGCAGGGCCACAGCTCTCCCTGGCTCGCCTCACCTGTCCAGCAGTGCCCTCCTGCCTCTCCTCTCGGGTGGTTGGGAGGTGCCTGGTGGGGCTGCACCACAGCTGCCCTTGCCCTCCAGCACAGACTGAACCATGGCCACCGGCAGCACCGGCGGCTCGGAGCAGCCCCGGCAGCCGGGCAGGGGCACCTCGGGCTCCGCGCTGGCTTTCACTCCAGGGCTCACTGGCTCTTCCTTGATCAGCATGAGGCACTTCTCCCTGCATCAGAGACAAGGCTGAGCACCACACAGCTGCTCTGCAAAGGCCGTGTGCTACTGGGAAGGGCAGGAGCACAAGGCGTTGCTTCCACTTCCCATCAAACTGCCCCAGAAGGTCTTTCCATTTCCTCAGATGGGCTGAAGAAGCCAGCAGCCTCTTTTTCTTTTAAGCAAGCTCCAGAAACATGCTCAGCTGGAATAGCTGCAGTCACTTCATCAGTCACAGCTATAATGAATTTGCCCAATTCAGTTGTTTTGCAAATATGGAAAATAAATGTCTGTGAACTGATCATTTCTTGGGTGAGTGTTAGGGACAGGTTAAAGGGACACTGGGCCAGAGAGATTCCCCCGAAAAAGGAAAGTCTCCACCCTAGAGATAGGAATGGGATCAGTAAGACCATCCCATGCAGGAGTTAGTATTGGATCAGCAAGCACTCTAGAGATCCCAGTGACACAGGCCAGGATCTTGTGGCCCTGCAGGACTGAACAGAAGCTGTTGAGATCTGACAGTCACAGTCAGATGTTTTACTCAATTGGAGGCAGAGGTTTGCCTTTTCTAATGGGAGAGGCACTCCACATTATTTCCAGATGGACAAATGACAATGAAGTTTTGTTTAGAAGCATTTTGTGTGTAAAAACCTACTCTGTGTTACTTGTAGGAGACTTTAGAGCTCCTCATGAACCTGCACAGAGCCAACCTGGAGCTGAAGTGACAAAGGCACGGAGATAACAGGGATGGTATGTGACACTACAGAGCTTTCCTCAACATTCCTTTCAGATCATCTTCTCATCTTGTGGGGCCTCAATTCCCATTAGAAGCACAGGTGGTTTAGGAGGTACAACACCTGAACTGATAAGGGTCATGGCTGGCTCAGATGCTGAAGCTGTGCAGACACAGCACAGATCAGAAGCCACCAGATGGCACTCAGTAATTAGTAGAAATAAGCAACTTAACTTGAAGGTTATACTAAAGATTTTCTGCTTTAGAAATGGCTTCCAGGTTTGTTTGGTTTTTTTTAAATCTGAAGCTCTTTACATGCTTCTAGTTAATTTTATGGCTAAGGTTTCAATTATGCAACAGATTTACAGGCAATTTCTAGAGTAGAACCGCTTTGCCTCTAAGCCTGAGAAACTGTTTCCATGATTCATCTGTCTACTTACTTTCCACTGACATAGCTTTAGCTATTTTGCTACTAGCCCTAAATACACTGCATGTCTGTGGCAGGAAGAGATAAGCATTAAAATACTTCTGCATTCAGTTCTTAAGTTACTGGGGCCTTTTCACAGAAAAGTTGTCAAACATCGGAAGTTGTTGTGATGCAACCTTTCTGTTCTCATTAGCTGTTAGATGTAAAATTTGATTGTTTCTTCTTTGCCAAAACCAAAAGGAAACCCTCCTTTCTCTCTCTCAACAAACCCAACAAGTGTTAGTATCTCATTAGTTCATTAAGTCTGAGACAGTCCCTGTCTTGAGGAAAAAATATAAAAAACTATGGAATATTTTTCAAAGAGGACAGTGGAAGTTCTCAGCATGAAACTCAGAAAGTTATGCTGTTATTAACCCCCTCTAATTCTGAAAATCTGACCCACTTTGCAAACTGGAAAAAAGTATTTGGAAAAAAGTATTCCAAATTGGAAAAAAGAGATAAATCACATATCGCTATAGAGATTTGTGAATCAGACAGAAACTTTGGTAGAATTACAGCCCCAAAAAACTCTTGAGAAGAGTTGCATAACATGTTTATACCCTATTTTTAATCACAGGCATGTTTACCTGTCATTTTCAGGAGGAGATTGCATATTCATGATGTTGGGTGGTGATGCTTCAGTAACATCAGATATGATGGGTCCTCCAGTGATTGCAGGGCTGTTTAAGCAAGAGGCGGGCTCTGTCGATGGCTGAGAAGAAAGCAAAAGTCATACAGATTTATCCTTCTGACCCCAAAACAAGTCCAAGGCCCTATCTGAGATGGTTAGGGTTTATTCACTGTGACTTTGAGTCCCCTCTGTATGGAAACCAAGAAAGCTTTTATCTATTGTGCAACAATTTAATTTCCTCTCACTTTTCCTCCAACCACACAGAGGTACAGGTGTGAAATAAACCCTTGTGAAGTGTCAGCAACCAAGAGGTTTTGCCATGTCTGACATTTTGCCTACACTGCTCAGCTTCCTCTGGAGGGAATGATCCCACCAGCCCAACAGGGCTGTATGAGCCTCTCATGCCAGCTCACATATTTTAACTGCACGACAGAAGTGGCTGCTGTCTGCTCTGATGATGGTGGGGATTCCTCAGAGGATACACAAATCCCACTTTTAGAGCTCACTTCTTCCTCTCTTGCCTCGAGGTGAACCAGGCTGGGGTACCAACATGGAGAGTTCAGTGTGCAGGGTCTGCCTTTTCCCAGCAAAGCCCATGGCCTCCCTCATGAAGGCATCCATGAAACTGGGGAGCTGAAGGAGTTTTAAATGTCACCCAGCTTAGCAAACCTCATTTCTTCTGCCAAACTCTTGCCAGATTACTTACTCCATAATCTGTATTATTGCTTCAAACATTCCCCCCCTGGCCAAAGCCATCACACAGAGCTCAGAGGCTGGGCTGAACGCACCGACTGTATGAAATAGGGGTCGTGGAGGGGGTCTGCAGACAAATGCCGGCTGAACTTGGACACTGGTGGAGCTGAGATCCCATTGTCGAGCATCAGAGGTCTGTGAAGAGAAACAGGTTTGTCTTCCAGCATGTACTGACTGGCTCCTGGCTGCTCATACACAAAACATCTCTCCGCCAAGAGCTCTTCTCCCCTCTGGTTCTCCTCAGCTGTAAGAGTCATTCTTGCCCGGTGTTATGGGCAAGGAAGGCCAAAAACAGTTTTGGAGGAGGTCACCATTAACAAAGAGCATTAACCAAACAGAGAAGGGAAGGATGCAGACCTGTCCATCCTGCCCAAACCTAGCCAGAGCCCCCAGGCACCACACTGCTCTGCACCAAATAAATCCAGGCTGCAAACTGTCCTTTCCTTCAGCCATTTAGAGAGGCAGGAGAGCCATGAAAGACAAAACACTAAGCATGTAGATATACATGCTGAGGTTTCTGGAAGACAGACCTTTGTGTTTCCAAGGAAGCAGGAACTCAAATTACCTTGCAAATTGCAGTTGGTTGTGTGAAGTGTGATCCCTCATCATAACGGGGTCAATACAGTTGTTGTGCAGGTAGTTCTGTGCTCTTCTGCCCTTTTCTCACTAATTATTTGCCTTTTTATAAAAAAGCAGTGGTATAAGACATTCCTTGGGCTGCCAAGCTTTTACAGGGAGGACACAGCCATGAAAATTAGAGGTCATATCTGGCATCTCATTTCTCTGCTTGCCCACTCTACTGCAGGAAAATGTCCCCAATCATGAACCTCAGCAACTCAGCACCTGCTATTGTCCCCCTGAACCCTTTTCTTTGCTAGCTGCAGTGTTCAGCTCTTCCAAGTGGCTCAGCAGAGGGGCTAGGCAGAGGTGCACTACCCTGATGGCTTGAACAGATTATGGGCTCATTCATTCAGTCCTGTGTTGCCTTTACAATCCTCACAAGAGGAGTCAGTCAAGAGCATGGACACTGACTTAACGAAAATTGATTCCTTTGAGCCACTTGTGGGAGGTCTGGCTCCTTTCTCTGCAGCATGGAGAAGTTTCTAAGCTGTCAAAGGCCACAATGCAATAAAGGTGGGAACTGGAGGCAGATCCCTGTTCTCAGCAAATTCCACTCAATAGTCCCTTCCCCTTCTTCCCCTTGCACCACAGGGCAAGAAAGGTTTAGCTGCTCTCCTGAAAGGCACTAAGCTTCCTAATTCAAGTTGCTCTATTCACTTGCCTTGCAGAGCTATCTAAAGTTACCTCTCAGCTAAAATTTTTCCCCACTTTACTCTTTGGAAGGCCTACAAGTTAACACCACCAAAACAGTGTTGGATACACACCACATTCAGTGACTGTGGGTCAAACTGAAGGTGTCTGTGGACTGGCTGGACCCAGACCTGCTCCCTGATGACAAACAGCAGAATTGGAACCTGTATGACCAGCAGTGGGGTCCTGCCCTTTAGCCTCCCGCTAGCTGGCACTCCCATGTCCCACTGCGTGCTGTGTTCCCCAAATAAAGGTCACGAGCTGACATGGTGCTTCTCTAAAGAGCAGTGAATGGGGCCTGTCAGCAGGTCTGACTCTGCACTTCAGCCCATTCATTTCCCATCACCATGGAGCCCTGGTCCGGTGACCGCCTGCCTGGGCGAGCTGAGCTTGTGCTTTTACTGAGGGGGCAGCATTATGCACCCGTGAGCGTGTGCACCACACACGGGTACTTACAGCTTCCTCTTTATCCCAGTGCTGCTGGGGCTTGATTGGAGCTGGCCAAACAGAAACTGAATCAGCTGTCAGGAGAGATCAAAATCCGGTGTTAATCAGCAGAGTGATTCAGCACTCCCTGCTCTCGCAGCCATTCCTATCTCACACATTCCTCCCTCCCAACAGCACCCCAAAGCTGGGAGCAGCCATAGAATACAGGAACCAAATTGCATGAGACATTGGAGCCTGGAACAGAAATGAGCTGTCCAAGAACTCAAACAGCCTGCCTGGCTTTCAAGAGGCACAGCCAGGTGCCTGCTTTGTGCAAAGGTTCCTGGATGCATGTGTTCAGCACTTTCTCTCTCCACTTCATACATTAAGAACTTCAGCTGATCCTAACAGACCTGTGAAGTGCACATGGATACATTCCTAGGCCTGGAGTTAGACCTGGGTCCATTAAAGTTTACAGAGACATTTAGAAGACGTGCTATAAGGTCTGACAAAGACTCTGCATGTGAAAGAGGCAACTCCCTACAGAGAGCCTGGATGGAGGTCTGAGCTCTTCCAGTTGAGTTTTTCAGCTCAGTGAATGTCAGTGTTGATATAACAGGACACTAAAAACGAAGCAAAGTAGCTTTGGAGAGGAATCACTTAGCAACATATTCCCAGGTCAGCTTGAACTTAATGCTCTGCTTTGACCTCCAAACAAAGAGAGCATTATTATTATATATCACAGCTGGCTCTTACTCATTGCTCAATATAACAAAATAGAGTTGCATAAAAGCCTCTACAATGAAGCATGTGGCTGGTCCTGCCTCAGAGCTGGAGGAAGGTTTGATAGCCTCGTGCATTTCTGCCCAGTCCTATGACTCCGTGATGCCACGTGAGGGTCAGAACATGGGGACTGGGATATGTGACGTGCTCAGTCATGTCAGCACCATCCAGGAATCACTGGAGAAGCCTTTTCTATACTGGTCATGCTAGATTTTAAAGGAGATGGCTCTGCAGTCTAAAGGGTGGTACAGTAATTCCTCAACTAGACCAGTCACACACCAAAAAATGTAATAGTTGCTGTTACATTCCCCCAGTGGGGCAATGGGTGGCCAATTCTGACACCTGCAGCTCCCCACTGGTGCTGGCAGGAGTGGGGATCCTTCATGAACAAATGGAAGAGGGAGATTTGGGAAGCCCAAAGGCATTGGTACAACCAGAACATAGCCAACACAGCAATTAGTAAGAGTTGTGCTCTCTTGCTCAGGATTTCAACAGCAAAGTGGTTTCTAACATCACAGAAAGCACTGACAGGGAAATTACAATCTGTTGCTTGAGGGTGCAGTCTGTGCTTCGTTAATGACCTGTTTCCATAGGACACATAAAAGCATCACACAACTTAAAGAGAAAATAATTACACTGCCACATCAAAGTGTGGAGATTATGGGACAAGAAAAAAAATCAAAGGAGGACACAGACCAGACAGCACAAGCAATTTGGAGTTTATATGACCACTACCTTGTTGATGACTTTCTGTTGCTGTGAGTGGTTCTGCCGGAGAGAAACAACTTCCCGCCAAAGAACTTCATTTTGCCTGAAAGTGAAACAGAAATTTTCCATGAGAACAGAAACATCAACAGCCCGTGGTGCTGCCATGATGCACAGTAGATTCAACTGTGCAAAGTCTCGCTCACTTCCGGGCTCTTGCAGTGTTTGGCTCTTTTCAGCTGTCCCAAAAAAAGGTCACACAATTGCCTTCCAATTTCTTCCTTGACCTCTAAAGAACTATAGACCAAAGCATGGAGGAAAAACAACAAAAAAAAGAGAAGCTAACATTTATAGGGGAAGGCAACAAGAGGACATATGTTTTTGTGGAACATTTGGACCAAACTCAGAATTTCAGCAAGGCCTGATTTGTGATTGTGAGTTATTTCCATGCTGCAAAAGGTTTTGCCAGCCAATTTATCTCTAGAGTGTAAAGATGTACCTAAACTGTCAGGCCAGCAAAACCTACCATACAGGTGAAACTGATAGATCCTTTTGCTTTTTAGTCTTTCTAGTGTGGATGGATGCTAGAACTGAGAAGGTAAGGTGCACAGATCTGAAGAGCACAGTAGAAGAGCTTGTACAGCAAGAATATCTGCAGTGAACTTTCTGTACTGGTACTGACAGGATTTTCAGCAAAGCAGCATTCCTTAGTCTGACAGCTCGTACTGGAGTTATGTCCTAATTGTTCTTCACCAGTGTAAATTTCTTAACATAGATCCAGCTGGGGATTTCTCCTCTGCCTTAGTTTATATAAATCATAATCTTTTCGTCAGTTGGATGCAATTTTGCCAGGTGGAGGGGGGGAGCAAGCAACTCAAAAGGGAGAATAAGTTAAAATCAAGGCCAAATCATTATACTGGAACTCCTTAAAAATCAAATGCAAGCCCAGGAACTCATTGCTGCTGTATCTGGATTTCACAGTACAAACTCATGCATGTGCTAAGTGTGGGAGTCATTAAAAATTGATGTAGGATAAAAATATGTATCCATTGCACATAAGGTGCTGGTCTGGAATGAAATTTCCCAGTATGCAGTGTTCTCTCAAGGTCCTGAATGAGAGTGTCATCTGGTGGTGTGTCATCTAAGCTCTCATTATAAAATAAAGGGTTTGGATCTATTTGATTATTCAAGTGCTTTTTAAACAAAGATCTCTGTAAAGTTTAAAATTCTGGATGAAAATAAAAACCTCCTCAAGTCCATGATTTATAAAACTATATCCATTTCCTAATCTTTTAGTGACTATGTCTGAGTCAGAAAATTCCAATCTCTGACAGCTGGAGATCAGGCAGCCACATGCAGGAAGCATTGCATCAGCTTGGCTTGCTCTTACCCAACAATTCTGGCCATGTCAGATGACACAGCCTCAGGGAGATGAGTCCATGGACTAAATGATACAGAATTTCTTATGTTATATAGTATAACATATTATATTTTTAGGCCAATCATAAATTTTGGAGGTAAATTATGGCAGAAAGGTAATTTCTTAATAGCTGGAGTGGACTCCACCACATTTCTGCCAAGGACTCTTGTATGTGTGAGAGAGCTACATCTTTTATCACCATTTCCACCATCTGGAGGAAATAGTTATCTAAGTCCCCAGGTTATGCATATTTCCTCTCTGACCTTCTCCTGCTTTCCTCATCTGTGAAGGGAAAACAAATGAGACAGAGAGGCTGAGAATTAATTCATATTTTGTAGATCAGGTGTGCATAGAAATCCTACATGTTGTTGTCTCAACAGATCCCTGGTCAGTCCCTGGCTCCCTGGGAAGTGTTCAAGGCTCCTCCTTTCAACCATTCCCCACGAGCCACCACTCCAGAGAAGCAAATGCCCACAAGGAGCAGCCTGAGTAGGATTCAACTCACTGCTTCATGTCCTGCACTTGACACTCCATGTTCTCCTGCTGACTTCTCAGTATCTGTACCTCGTATAGCAACCTGCTGAGGTCCTCCTGGCGCATCTTGGTCTCCTCACTTTTCACTACTGATACCTGAGGAGAAAAAAATCAAAGGTAGATTTTACCTGTGCAAGAAGGGCCATGCACAGAGAGAGTCACTGTGATGGCTCAGGTGCAGAACTGTCACCAGCTGAAATACCAGGACAGGCCACATACCAAAGAGTCTGAACTATCCTAGGGGTATTATTGTAAAAGCCAAATAAAGCAAAGTGCAGGACAAATCTATTCATACAGAGGGTCTGCTGGCAGAATTACATTCCCTGTCAGAGTGGGGACCTCCAATCAGCTTGGGGAGAACACAAATGTATTTTGAGTATCAGGGAGGAATTGATCTAGACTGATTTAATCTTTCTCCTTTAACTACAGAGATATCCAATCAAACGTCATGTTTTACAGGGTTGAGTCTGACATATGCTTCAAATTGACATACCACATTCGGATTTCCAAAAGGCTTTTGCTCAAGTCCCTTTTCAGAAGTTGCTACACTAATTCAGTTAGAGAACAACCCTTTGGGGGTATTAACAGATTAAAAGACAGAAAGCAGAGGGCAGAGTGGGTTGTCTCTTGTATAAGAAAAAGAGATGGCTGTTGAGGACCCTGCAGGACTTATGCAGGATAATTGTCCAGGAAAGCAATAACAATTCAAAGGCAGAGGAGTGGGAAGCAACCTTGGCTCTGCAGCACTACACAAACATCTTGTGATACAGAGCAACAGAGCAGAAAAATACAGACAAAACTCTGATGCAAGCCAAGCCTGCAAACCAAGAACCCAAGCCCAGCTGTGTGTGGGGATGACAGGAACAAGACTGGGGTGATGCTGCAGTTCTGCTGAGCAGGACCTGGCAGGTGCTGTTCCCCCCACGCACACAGTGCCCCTCACCTTCCTCTTGATGTGCTCCAGGAGGTGCTCGTGGCCCTGCAGGAAGCAGAGGTGCTGGAACTCCGTGTCGTCCCGCTCGGGCTTGACAAGCCCCCCCTGCTCGATGTTCACCACCTTCCTGAAGCCATCTGCACAGACAGGACATGGCTGATGGGCCAACAGGACCCAGCACCCCCTCCACCTCCCACCCTCATCACTCCTGAGGGCATTTCTGATCACCCTCCACACTTTTTGGGCTGCCAGTGCTCACACCAGGACATGCTTTTGGGCCATATCCACCAGAAACCCAGGGCAAGGGAGAGCCCTGTGCATCCCACTGGCCACCCCTGCTGCAGCCTCTGCCATGAAAGCCTTTCCACCACGGGCACATTGGTCTGCCAGGAGCTGAAATACCAGCTCCTAGGGAATTCCTGTCTCAAATTGCAAGCCACAGGTATTCCGGGGAAAGTTTTTCAAAGGCACAGACCATCAACAGGTGCCAGTTTTGGAAAAAAAGGTCATGTGCACATTTGGAAATCTGTTTTGAGTACTTCTCAGAAGTCCTCAAAAGGTTTCTAAGCTGTATGCAAGGACTGGCCTAAAATTTACAAAAATGCTACTATAGAGTGAAATAGCAAACTAAGGAACTTAATTACTCATTGAAAAAAATCCAAGAATTATCAGAACAGTCAGGTTGGCTGAAAATTACACCTAAACTTCCTTTAAGGAGTAAAGATGTCTGATCAGCAAGGCAAGGTTTGTAGGGAGAACTGTCTGTTACTAGTTCAGTGATATGGCTGTTGAAAGGGATAAGCTTAGGGCACACAACCCACATAGCTCCATATAGAATAAAAGGGAAATTTAATAGTAATAGATTGTTAAATTAATGCAAGAGGAGCAGAACATCTGATAGGTGAAAGTTCTTAGCTCACATCCTGAAATGTAATCTAACAGAAATTCCATGCTGGAATTTAAGGCAAACACAAGATCACTGCTCTGGTACCTGAGAGGCAGATTCTCTTTGGCAAAATCAATAACGCCACAACAAGCCATATACATGAGACCCCAAACTTTTCTCTGCACAATGCTCTGCCATGCCTCCTGTCCCACTGTCACCCCACAATATCTGTGGGGCCCACACATCCTGGATCCTGGGAGCTGCACTTACACATGTTCAGCTGCCGGACGAAGCTGGCCATGTTGTTGTGCTTGAAATACTTGGGCAGCACCTCCTTGGCAAAGCGGCCTTGGTCAAACACATGGAAGCTGGTGCCATTCTGCAAAGGAGATAAGGACAAGGGCAAAGTCAGGGGAACATCCCTGACCACGAGAGGGGCCCAGGAGTCCTACAGTTCTCTGAATTGTCACCTTGAAGCTAAGAAGAGTGACAACAGCCCTCAATGACAGATGTGCTCCTTTCAGTTCCAGTATAGTCAGACCTCTGTGGCTGCAGGTTTGATCCTTTTCTACTTTTTGCCACTGTTTAGTTGAGAGTCTTGAACATGAGAAAGAAACCATTGACTTTTGTGCCCAAATAGCTAGTAGGCAGTCTGTGATCGTCCTCTCTTACATGAATTTCATAGAAAGACTCAAGTCTTAAGAAGGCCCTGAAAGTGGTAATTGCCATTAAAATCCTGCCATTATAACCTGCTTGTTCAGATCTAACCCAAATCCATCTGCCCCAGAGCACTGCAGTCCTGGAGAGAGCATTGCCTGGAGACATGGCACAAGAAACACACTAAGGCAAGAAGCAAATAATCTCTGGAGACACCTTTTATTAATTATTTTTAATAGTAAACAGCCACAAGGGCAACCCACAAAATGTTGACAGTCACGCTTTGCAGTCCAAGATAGCAACACGCATGTTAATCAGATAAATCTTCCATTTCTGGGGTTGCATTGCAAAGATCCATGACTGCCAAACAAAGCAAACTGCCTGGGATTGCTGGCAGAGAAGATGCACTGCAGACCATGTGCTTTCCCTGCCTGGCCTTCTACCTGCTGACAGCTACATGCAGTGACATCAGCAGATATTAGGGACTTGCCTAGGCTGCAGCTGAGTTTCAAGGGACAAGAGCTGAAGACATCAGAGTCTGCACCATGTTGGCAGGGAGGGGTGTGAGATCTGCACACCACAGTCATCCTCCCCCAGCGCTCAGTGCTATTGCCAGCAGTCAGAGGTGTGTCAGCCTGCGTGGGTATCCCACAGGGGCTGGCTTGTGACACAGGACAGTGTTTTGTAAGAGCCATTTTGTAAGAGGCCATTCCTTTGAATTCAGGGCCACAATGATCTCAGAAGCTAGCACACTCAGAAAGGTCCCTACAGACACAAGAGACTTTGGGGTTACTGTGTGTTCACTGGAGAACTGTACGTGTGTCAGTTTGTTCCCACACTGCAGCTGTGCCTTGGTTGTTTTATACCATGGGAGCACAAGCTCAGAGAAGCTCTGGAAGTCTTCTCTGCTTAAAGCAAAACTGACTCTGCAGCACGACAACCGTGGCAGATGCTTATCTTAGCTGCTTTTGACAGAACCACCAGGACAGACATGTTGTGCTCTGACAAGACAAGTGCTAGTCCAGGACTTTGCCTGTTCTCCCTTGCTGCATCTTCCATTTAAAATATTAATTGAATTACTTTTTGCCCAATCTACCATAGATACAGAGAGCAGACTTTCCTTTCCACTTTACAACAGACTTTAGTGCATATATAAACCACTACTGCATTTTCTCTCCATCTCTTCATGCTAAGAAACAGTTCACAGATCCTTATGGGTCCTATTTTCTAGAAGCACTGATTGCACCCAGAAATCTTAGGTATGTGCACAATCTCTCAGCTCCAATATCATCAAAGTATAGAAGGTGAAGAATATGAGAAACATGGATGCCTGCAACAATCAGAAAATTAAACACCTAAAAGTTTTATCAAAACCTCCAAGGATGTAGTTGCAGCCTATGCTAGTTTGCAGGAAAGCAGAGCATGGTGGTGGTCAGTCAAAAATAACTGTGTTCTAAGTATAACAGAGAGGGGACTATTAACACAGGTTAGAAAATAACTTATAGCCTTAAAATCCTTATTTAAAACACACAATACCAAAACTTAGTGGTTCTCAGATGGCCATATAATACCAACATCAAACAACCATGGTCACATATCACTGCAGCTCAAATCCTGTCTCAGGTATGAATGAAAACTTTACCAGACACAAAGTATATGTAAGAAAGGCTGCTTTAGACTTTTTTTACTACCCTCCTTTAAATTTGTTTGTGTTACAGATTCTTGATTTTGGAGAACAAGTTTATGCACACAGCTTATCTGGTAACTCCCTGCTGAAAACCAACCATGTTATTTGCAGCAAGTCAGGTCAAAAGCACGAAGTGTTGTATAAGGGGACAAATAATTTTATTTCTGTGATTGTACTTAGTTATAAGTATATTATAGTATATTAGTATATATGTACTTAGTATATTCTGTGATTGGACTTAGTATATGTGACAAATAAGAAGCCAAAGCAAAGCAATCTATCCCTAGGAAGCTATACAGATAATATATACCCATATCACCATAATCATCACACAGACTCGTTGAAAGATCAAGTAAAGTTCTTCCAAAATGATTTAGGGTGCCAGTCTGAGATCTGTTTAAATTATAGGTCTGAGTCTGAGTTCTGAGTGCTGTTTATCTGCTGCCTTCTACCTAGACATTTGTGAGAGGCTCCTAAGAAACCCAGTGAGGTAATACCAAACAGTAGCGAAACTTTTTAAGAGCTTTGCATATTTCCTAGAAAATGTTAAGGAACTGCAGATTCAAGCAAGGTGAAAAACATTACTCTCAAAGCATGTGGAATTCTTAGAATTAGAACATTAGACACTTTTTAGGATGTTCCAAGTGCAAATATTACAACTAAAACACCCACAAAACAGTTGCCCCTCTGAAACAGAAGAGTCACAATATTTCAGATTAATAATATCAAGTATATCCAAAAGTGCCTGTACTTGAATCCTGGTTTTTGCACTCTGCCAGTAACTGGGCAGCACCTGCAAAGCAAAGGGCAGCTCCTGTGCCGTGCAGTTTTTGGGCCTCACACCTGGCTTTTCCCTGTTGTTGCAGGCATTAGTGACACCCAGTATCTGTTGTACTTACAGAACTCCAGCAGATGAGATGGTTCGTTTCAGGATCTTCCACCAGCGTCCAGAGTTTTGTTAGGAAGGCTGGGACATTGCTGGAGTATCCATCCATCACCAGAGAGCTGGGTGAATCCTGCATAGCTCTGCAGTGTCCCAGCTAAACTGACCCCATTGCCCTGGGAGCGCCTGCTTCCCTGCACGCGCCCGCGTCCACAGAGAATGAACCACCCAATTTTATCCCAGGCCAGTGGAAAGTAGGCGTCCAGGGAGTCACATCAGCAGTGCTGCTCGCACTCTTAAAAACTCAGCACAATGGGATGGCATCACCAGCCCCAGAGAACAATACACAGAATGAAAATGCACTGCAGCCGATCTCGCAGAGCTGTGAATAAATACGCAGCGTCATGCAAAGGGAACACGTGCTGCCCACCTTATGCTGGGAGGTGAGCAAGTCACCAGAGCAAACCCACCTGCCCAGAGTCTGTGGGACACCCAGACACAGAAATCCCAGGTTTGTGAAGGCACCTGAGTTGTTATTTTGGAATTTTCTTGTCCTAAACTTTGGCTGGCACAAATGAACAAGAGCTGGCCAGACTCAGGGCTGTACATCTTCAGCAAGAAAAGTCAAAACTGTAAGCAGGTTTAGCTATTATGTTATTTACCAGCAGAAATTATTTAGATCTTGCATGGGAAAAGAGGATGTTAAAAAGAGCTACACATAGAATCTATTAGACAATATGGTTTTATCATTAATATAAAAGTTTTACATAGCTCTAAATATATCTAAATACAGGGTCATTTCAAATCAGAAATGACTCTTTAAATTATATAATAAAATATAAAATCAACATTAAATTTTCCTCAGGTCCTTAGCAAAAACTTACAAAGCTCAACATTCCTGCCAAAATATGAAACAGATCTCACCTGATGCCTACAGAGTCCTTTAAGGCCAAACACTGAAAGAGTCAGGAGGTGAGAAGGGACAAGATAAGTAAGTGTCATGATAAGGATAACAATGCATTAATTTTTTCTCACCATTTTCAAAGGGCAACTTAGAACAGTGTAACTAAGAATGTGGCATTTCCCCTGAAACCCAAATCACCATTAGCGACTGACAAAACCCAGCAAGCAACACGAATTTTACAT
The DNA here is from genome assembly GCA_009812075.1 of Sialia sialis. NCBI lineage: Eukaryota > Metazoa > Chordata > Aves > Passeriformes > Turdidae > Sialia > Sialia sialis. The sequence goes on along the minus strand of VRYO01001153.1, from coordinate 2,177,404 downwards.
AAGCAGGTGCTGGTCATGCCAGATAACATGACACACAGAAGTCACCAGGTCAACAGTGCCATGGCAGAGTGGAGTAGATGTTTGTCATGCCCTGGAAAAAAAGATCAGGTTATTCCTGCAAAGGTGCTTGGACAGAGCACCCCATTCCTCTCACCTGACCTCTGTGAAGTGCCAATGAGCTGGAAGGAACAGCTGCAGCCCCTTGTCTGCAAGACTCTGTGTCCATCTCAAAGAGAACGATAACACAATATTCAGACAAGGATTTCTTCTTGGATGTAATGCCACAGTTCTGGCACTGGAGCAGACATTCAGTCAGGTTTAAATATGGGAAAACTTCCAAAACTGCAATTAATTCTCAAAAGTCCCCATTGAGAAGAATAAAACAACAGCAACAAAATAGGGACAGAGACACACATTGGGTTCTAACTACCAAATCAAACTGGGACTACAAAGGAGATTAAAAAAATCAAACTTAAAATTTCCCCATATTTTTACATTTGAAAAATTATTAAAATCTCTTGGTTAGATGTTTCACAGTTATTTTCAATAAAACCTAAGGAGCCAAGTGATACTTTTCAAGAGCTAAAAATGTCAGATCAAAGCTTTTTTGGGGGAAAAAAAGGTCTTTTTTCCTGCAGTGAGGTTTTGCTACTCTGAGTAATAAAAATGTAAGGGAATTTTCTGGTACTGCTGCATTGGTATTCAAAAAGCTGAGACAGATTTCTCAAACTGTGGGGGAAAAACCTCTTTGCAAGCAGAAGCTCTGCACAGAAAACAGCCTCACATATCCATTTTTTACTGATAGTGCAACAGAAGGCCTAGAGTAGAAACCAGCAGCTTAATGACAGTGGTCCTTGCCTGTGATGATATGTTGCAGTTTGGAAAAAAGATCTTTTTTTAACTTTGACTCCAGTTTGCACTTACAATGTCTGACATAATAAAGGGATAATAATAAAGGTTGTATTTTAATCAACTTTTCCTGTGAACTATAATGCAGAATAAGTGCCTGGGAAGAAGGTTTAAAGTATCAGATCATTACCTAACTTTACCATTTGCCTTCTTCCAAAATGTGTTGCATCTGTCTTCTAGATTTCTGCACAAACAAAACTACCACGACCTGTTTTTCCAGCCCTCTCATAACTAAGCAAGAGATTTTTAAAAGCAAAAATTCCCCTTCCCAGGCCAGTACTGGAGTGTGGGCCAAGTCTCACAATCTCACTCTGAATTTCATGGCACAACCTCCTGCTGTGGAAGCCCCAGGTCCCAGAGACACAGCATTACCTGAGCAGCGCAGGTTTCATTTGAATGAAAACCTTGGCACTAAGACAGCCTCAAAGAAGGGTCAGAGGTGAAACCCACGAAGCAAGGATGGAGCAGACACGCAAAGAGCGTAACGCAGAGGGAAACACAACTGCAATTTTTTTCTAGAATGTGCTGCTTTGAAGCATGACTCCTTAGTTTGAGTGCGAGGTGGCAGAAGCACAGCAGCTGTGCTATCTTATCTGCCATCGTATCAGAAACAACCCCCTTCCCACCCGGCTACAGCGCCAAGTCACATAAGTGACACCGTCCTGCTTCCTTCCTGGGACCTCAGCAGCTTTTGCCATTTTCTCTGACAATCACCTCGACAGCTCGGACCTCGCTTTTCTGCTTCTAGCTGCTTTTAATGCTGTCTCCAACACAGAGTTCAGCTCCTTTTGTTTCATGATTTCTTTGAAGCCTTTGGAGCCATTAAAAAGGATTGTGAACCTCACAGACAGTAAGAGTGTGCTTTTTTAGCCTTCTGACTGCTGCCAGGGCAGCCTGTCCTATCCCAGTCAGACTTGCCACTGAACCCTGACACCCCAGTTTTGTGCCAGCTGAGCCCCAGTGAGCCCCAGCCTCTCCCCGCACTGCCGTCTTTGCTTCCCAAGTGGGAAACAAGAACATGAAACTCCAAGTGCTCATCAAGCACTTTGATTTCGCCCCATGGGATGCTCCCGGAAGCCAAGAGTCAACAGAGGAGAAACTTGGGGCTCAGCTACTCATTCTTTTTATATCCTCATAATATGCAGCAGGCAGATTGGCTTCAAGGAGAAAATATTTCCAGGACATGGGTGGGTGATGCTCCCCTCAGTAATCACACTGTGGTTCCCACCTGATTCTGGGAGCCAGCAGTGCTTCAGGTTTGGCATTTGCAGTGAAACGATGGGATGTCCATGTTCATTTAGCCCCATGAGACCTTAAATGTATGAACTCACTTGCTTAAGCTGTTAGCAAGTAAGTGCTTTGTTTCCAGAAGCACTGGCACCATCAGACCCTGAAGGGGTCTGTGGGCACTGTCTGTCCCCCTAGATCTGACCCTGTGACCCAGAGCTCCCAGGAGATCCAGCCCAGATTAATCCTTTAGGGATCTATTTGAATCACATCTTCCCTTTAACAAACAAATTAAATTTATACTGTTAAAATACTGTTGTTGCAAAATAGTATCAGATACATAGGTATTTTTAGCATATTAAAATGCTTCCTGCTTTTATTTTTTTGCAGTTCAGTCCCCCAGTTTGCACAAACCACTGCCAAGGCAGAGTGACTGCAGCTTGCACGTGAGCCCAAAATCTGGCCCCAGGCCCATGCCAGCTTTTCAGCAGCTGGGGACAAACAAGTAAGCTGCTGTCATCCTTCAGCTCCAGGGCACCAATGCAAGGCAGATGCAGCCTGGGCAGAGACTGCTACCTCAGGTTGAGCAGTGGAGACCCAAATCATGCTTTGATTGGCACAGAACCTCTCGTGGCCTCGGTAAATGCTGCTTCATTGTTTCTACCTATCCATGTTCATTAGCAGCACCACGGGGAAAAGCTGACAAGCGCCAGCCGGGCCCGGCAGCCACAAGCCATGCAGGGGCTTCAAGGCACCGCGCTCGCCTCCGCCCCTAAGGGTGCAGAGATACCCCAGCCCTCGGGCCACCCGAACAGAGTATTTCTGACAGGTGCCGTATCCTCAACCCACACGAGACACCGAGCTGGGTGGGCGGCCTTGCGGCGGGGACACCGGAGGCGTCGAGGCCCGGCGAGTCCCGGGCGCGGCTCCCCCGCAGCAGCCGCTGCCCCGCGCAGGCCTCGGGGCCAGCACGGCTGGGCAGGCCTGCACAAGCAGCAGGGATTACAGGGAAGTGCGATGCCGCCATTCCAAGGGGCTGTTGGGATTATTTTCGCCTTCCCGTTTCCCCGCCCGCAGCGCGCTGCCGAGCGGCACGGCGCCGGGGCGGAAGTGTCGGGGCCGAGGCCGGCGCTGAGGAGGTAAAGCCGCCCGGGGCCGCGGGCCGGGGCTGGGGCTGGGGCCGGGCGGTGCTGCCGGGACAGCGCAGGGCTGGGCCGGGCTGGAGGGGCCCCCGCGGTGCTGGGCTGGGGGGACACCGGCACCGAGCGGATACCGGCACCGAGCGGGCAGCGGGGGCAGCCCCGGCACACCGCGGCGGGACGGGGCTGGCGGCTGCTCCAGCGTTTTTCCCTTAGGGACAGCCCCCTCCCAGCGAGGCTGTGACGGGAATTGAGCAGCAGCGGCCTGACGCCTGCAGAAGTCAGCGAAAAGGCAATAACCATGACAGCAAATGTGACTTTACCGCCCGGGGCTGGTTTTTTACAGCATCCTGCCGCGGTTTGACCGCGGAGCGGAGACTGGGATGGGGCAGCGCTCGCTGGACGGGAAGATTCACCCGCTGGGTTAACACTGCAGAGGCACAAGGACAAAGGGCATAAACAAAGCAGAGGGGTACCCCCGAGTCACGGAATCTCCGAATGGTTTGGGTTGGAAGGGACCTTTCCAACTCGTCTCCTGTGGTGACCAGGGACATCTTCAGCTAGATCAGGTCTCTCAGAGCCTAGTCCAACCTGGCCTTGAGTACTTTCAGAGACGGGGCATCCACCACTTCTCTGTGCCAGTGCCTTGCCACCCTCACTGTAAAAAAATTCTTCCTGCTATCTAATCTAAATCTATCTATTTTAGTTTAAAACGATTTCCCTTGTCTGGCCTGTGTAGAGTGTCCTGTTACAGGAGCTGTGGGCCCTATGAACAACCAGGACCTTAAGGAGGACGTCTCTGGTTGCAATAGGGCTTCAGTCCATGGGAACATGCCAAAGGCAGGACTGCTGGGTGGTCCCTGGAGCATTTCAGTCATTTCATCATTTCACATTTTGCCAGCTTGGCTAGTCACTCAGAGGCACAGGGACTGAAACTCTGCTTCGGAGTATCATTTGGCTATAAAATGAATGGACTCCAGTGGAAAATGAAAGCAAAGCTTTGTGAGCTACTGTCTTTGGGATACAGTGTCCCACTGTGGTGTGCTTTACAGAGTAACAGTAAACTCCTCAAAGGTTGTGTTTGCTTTAGCAACATCTGCATTCCTCTAAGAAACAAGGGTAAATTCCCATAAGTCTGTCCTGCTTGTGCTGTAGCACTCCCTTGGCTTCAGGCCATTTCCATTATGGTCTCTGAGCTTGCCTGTGTGATTTTGTAGGGTGCTGAAGATGGCAGGCAGCTCTGCTCCTTGGATTGGCAGCGCTTATCTCTTCCTTCAGTCCACCTGCAAGACCATCACTCTGCCGGCCCTCTACGAGAGCTCCCAGAAGAAGCTTTGTGTGTTCAAGGCCCTGAAGCTGGCATTAGCAGGTACCCATCCTCTGGTGTCTTGGTGTGCAGTGCCATGCCTTTCTTTAAGCTCACCCTCATGGGAAGGAAGGCTCATGCTCACTCTGTTTAGGAAAGGAGTAGACCAAGCTCAGCAGAGGTTCACCTGGATGGTTAGGGGCTTGAGTACTCTTCCTGTGAGGACAGGCTGAGTGAGATGGACCTGTTGAGCCTGGGAAAGAGAAGGTTTCAGAGGACTTACCAACAGCCTGCTGCTACCTGTGGGAGGGAGAGATGAAGCCACACTGTTCATAGCAGTGCATGGGGAATGAGAGGCAACAGGCACAAATTGAAATGAGAGGTAGACATCAGATAGAAGAACAAAAGTTTTCCCCATTCAGACAGTCAGGCAGTTGCCTAGAGTAACTGTATTCTCTATCCTCGAGGGCTTTCAAAACAGGACTGGATAGAGCCCTGAGCAGCTGGTTCTGACCTCAGAGCTGACCCTGCTTTGCATGGGAGGTTGGGCTACACTGCCTGGGCTTCCTTCCAACTTGAACAATCCTACAAATTATCCAACTTTATGAATGTTTGTTTAAACCCATTTATATAAGAGGGGAAAATATGGCAGTTGGTAAGAAAAAAGATTTAATTGCTGTCTTTGTAACACCACAGAAACATGATTTCTGCTTTGAGAAGCTGGTTTTTAAATCAAGTGATAGCCAGTATAAATTCATTTCTATTCAAATTCTGATATAATTCAAACTCAAATTCTGATATAAACAGACACACTTACATTAGCCTGAGGTGTATGTAACCCTATTTACATCAAAAAATTACTTGAGATGCAGAAAGCCATAAAACTATATATTTCTCTATCCACCCTTGCACCAAGCACACTGCAGGGTAACAGCAATTTGAGGGGTTTATCACACTTACCTAGAAAGACTCATGGTGTTCTTTACCTGTCACATAGCTGAGACTATATTGTTTCATTGGGCTTGTTTTAACTATTCTGCAGTTTCTTCTGGAAATCATGCCAAGTCAGTTTATCCAATACAGGCCTGCCTGTCTTGAAGCTCATTCCAAATACAGGAAACAGGAAGCAGACAGCTTAACACCATTGTCCAGTTAGGCTTGATTTATGGCTGCTTCGTGGCACTGGAATGTGAATCTGCTGACACATTTAAAGGACAGCTCACAAAAGTGAAATCCTACCATGCTTATTCAGACCTTAAAAAGACATGAAATCTTAAGCTGTCTGAGGTTTCATGCAGAAATGCCTGCAAAGTCCCATCTTTTGAGGCACATTTACAGCTGTCTTTTACACTCTTCATAAAGGTTTCCATGTCTCTGTAGCTCTCCCTTGCCAGCCCTTTTGCCCTGTTAAGGAAATTTTGTTTAATAAGCATTCATAAAAAGTAAAGCATGAAGGAAGTGATAAAGAATCATCCACAGTGAATTAAAATGTCTTTTTTAGGTGCCTGAACCCATGTGTCAACTGACACATCTGGTCCAAATTAGAGCAGATGCAAACAGGACTTAGTAAACTTGTAAAGCCACTGTTAGATACTATACTGTTAAAGGTCACTTGTCCTGCTTAATGTGGAGCACACAAGTCTGCCTTGCCTTGAGATTGTCCTCCATGCTATCACATGTAGTTTAGAAATACCTGATGTAGTGCCAGTGTGAGCTGGTGCCTCCATACAGCCCTTTGCAGTGACAGCCCATGAGGTTCAGCCTGGTCTGGAAGCAATACAGCAGCCTCACATAGGCCTCTGCTGCAAAGAAAAAAGAGAAAAACACATGCTTAGAACTCATCATCAGCATATCAAATCCTGTGGAGATAAGGGTAATGAGCACACCTAATAAAATTTAAATTCTGCTGGGAGAAGGGAGAATGAAGTCTTGGCATTATCTATTTCTACATTGCTCATGCTCCTCCTACACTAATGTTAGAGGGTACATCCCTGGCTTCTCCTTGTTTAGATTTTTATCATTAATTAATTCTCTGTGCAAAATAACAAGCCAAGGCCCAGTCTCAAGCAGCTTAATCCCTGTGGCTGGATCTGTCATTTGCTGTTTGTGAGATTTTAAAGACTCAGAGAAACAGTTATCTCTAGGCACAGGCTGGAGAGGAGACGCTGGGTTTCTTTCTTGGACCTTCATCACTGCATAAAACTCCAGTCACAAGGACTGAAGGCTGACTGAGCACTTAGCTGAACTTTCATCTATAAAACCTTGCAGTGCTACCAGTTTATCATAACCATCTCTGCCCTAGAAATGGAATCTCAAATTTAAAACCTTCCTTAATAAGCAGTGTTGATATAATTACCTGAGATGTAGTTCCATATATCCTCAGTTGGACACCATACATACTTCATGGAGATCAGTGGTGCCAGGGCAGCATGAACTTAATCCTTCTCTCTTGGTTTAACACACTTTCCCATTCCAGAGGACTTTATCACAAAGTGAATTCGAAAGCTCCTCCATTGCAGGCTTGTTGTGGATGGGCGTGGGTCTGGGTGGGCTGGCTCATGCCTGGATTGTGACTGTGCTCCCTTCTCCCTGCCAGACTCCACTGGGAGTGTGAATGGTGTGGACATGCTCAAAGTGCACTGCAGCCACCCACACCTGATAGTGCAGCTCAAGTTCTGCAAGCGGGAGAACTGCTGCCAGTTCCTGCGCAGCTACCGGGAAGGAGCGCTCCAGAAATCCCTCCAGAGTCACCTGCAGCTCTCCTTGGCCACAACCACGGTGCCTCTCCAAGTGGAGCTGAAAGCTGGCAGCGAGCACCTTGACAAGATGCTGAAGGATGAGGATCATTGCCTGGAGTGCATCTACAGAGAAAAGGTGAGTGGGAGAGGGAGGGAGGGAGGCTGGGCAGCAATGAGGAGGAGTGGTGGGTGCAAATCTCGTTCTGGATGCAGCATGTTGGGTTAACAAACTTCTCTGTTCTTTAACTGCTAACTCTAATGTGGAGAAATAGCTCTGTCCTTCCTCAGAAAAGAGCTTTTTCCACTTTTCTGGAAGGGCAATAGAGTTATCTAAAGCAGCTTGCAAAGATCCTGCTAATTCACTGTGGCTTCTGTGTATAACAGCTAGAATGGCTGTTATCCCCACTAAGACAAGGAGTTCTAGACAGTGCAGCTGACAGCACAAGTGTGCCTCAGTACAGCTGTGAGGCAGGCAGAGAGGAGCAGTCCTGAGTGGAACCATCAGTGCTCTGCACCTCCCTCCTCTGCCTCACACACCACCTCCTCCCAGAGTGGCAAAGGTAACTGCACCTGGAAATGTGCAATGGAAGTGAGTGCAAACACTGCACATCACGCCAAAACCCGGTGTCAGAGTGGGGACACACAGCATCTGCTGCCAGCAGGAGTAGGCTGCCCTTCTGAAGGCAAAATCTCTCTCATCTGACACCTGGCACATTGCACATTTTGGCACTGGCACTCTAATTCTGCTTTCAAGAACAGTGAGATCTTGTCATCTCACTACAAGGCACTTGACATGATTAAACTCACTGACTTGTTCCCCTCCTCTTTTTTTTTTCCATCTGGAACTTCAGCTCTGGTTCCTCTAAATAGTCCTGAGGAACAGGCACTCACTATCTACTCAGGAATATTAGGCACAAGAGCATGTTTTACCAGTTTGCTTTTCTGTAAGCACAGAGAAGGAAACTCAAACCTTTCATCCCCTAAACAAACAATATGGGATATTCCATACCCTGTGAACTGTGTCTTGCTGCTCCCTCCCTGTGCTGAACTAGCTGACTGGACAAAAGAAATGGGCTAATTCTCAGTTCCCCAAAAGTGACTCAGTCTGACCCCTGCCTAACAGGCAGGAAGATGGCACTGGGGCACAGCCAGACTTCAGCAGCTGAGAACAGCACTTGGTACCTGCTATAAGTGAGCTAAACCAGTGTTTACCTCTGGTTGAGACACAGCACTGCCAGATTTGACTCTTCCCGTGTGCTTTGCCTTCTTTACTCCTTTCTCATTACCTGCTTTTTGGAGGTCAGACTAATTTTCTCTTGGCTAGTGAAAAGACTGGCTTGGTGAGGACCCAGGAACAGCAAACCTTAGGGAACAGAGGGGCAGAGAGAGAGAAGGTGGGTAACAGGAGCTGCCTGCTTGGGTGGCCATGAGGTATTGGATCAGGTCACCCTGTTCTGTGGGTCTGACCCTCATACAGAGTTGGGAGAAGCCTTGCTGCCTGCAGTGCACCCTAATTCTTGCTGAGGGCTGCTGGAAATGAGCTGGAAATGGGCTAGTAGCAGTTTTGTATAACTTGTGAGCACTCACTGCTGCAGGTGAGAAACCCAGGGAGGAGAGATTGTGTATTTCATACCACATTACAGATTCAAATCCACACATTTACAGCCAGAGCTCCATTAGACCACCTCATTTGGCTGGTTGACAGCTCATGCTGTATCTCATTGCTCCTCCCTTGACACCAGCAACTGCAGCTTTGCAGGATGGTGGCCCTGGCAGGAGTTACTGATGCTGTTTGTGTTACAGCCTGACCGCCTGCCAGATGAGGAGATCACGGAGCTGGAGGAATGCCTCAAGAGCCTGATGCTTCACCAGAGCACCAACAATAATGTGGTTGGAAAAGACTGCTCACCTCTGAAGTCCCCACCTCAGCCTTACCGTCCTCAAGGCAGCTCCCTTCCCACACAGCTCACCTTCATCTTTCAGGGACAACAGTTTGGTGAGTAGCCAGAGCTGACCAACAGAGCCCTTGGTCTGTGTCACAGCCCAGGAGGGAGAACTATCATGACTGTATTGGGGTCTACCTCAGATAAACCAAGGATTGCACAGCATCCCATAAGAAAGGAATTACAGTAGTCCTAAGATATTGACATGGTGCTTAAGATCAGGCCTCAACCTATTTTCTTTTCTGGGGAGGCTCAGAACCAGATGTTTCAGAGTCTGTGTCCCTTCCAGGTTCCTCACATTTTAAAATTAATAGAGAAAGGAAAAATATAGAGTATTTTTCTCTTCTTCCATGTCACTTGGTTGAGGTAAGTTAATTGTGTGGGTTGGATCAGACTGGGGAAGTTGCCATGGACACCGTCAGCCCTGCTTTCAGACAGGACTGATTTGTCCAGGTTCCCTCCATTCACCAGCTGACTTTGGGGTCTGTCCCTGACTTTCAGAGAGACTCACATAGCAGTATCAGCTTGAGATAAGCTAGGTAGTTTCTGAACTTCTTTAAGCTGTGTACAGTCTCCAGTGCTAAAAAGCTGAAGAGATAGCTCCTGTCAGCATTTCAGTGTTTTGAGGATGTTTGGTAGGGAGCAAGGGATTTTTTCAGAAAGGCCTTACCAAATTGCCTTTCAAGGGCTAAAACAAACGAGGAGCATGTCCATCCAAAAAAAAGAGCTCTGGCAAATCACAGGACAGTTCTGAGAGAGGAAAAAAGAAAATAGGCCTTGCCAAGCCTGCAGAGTAGGGGCAAGCCCAGATGCTTTCTTGTTGTGGGTGGATTTCTGTAAGGGAACAGCTGGGCAAGGCAGGGAGCTCAGACTCCACAGAATATTGACCAAACCTTGAACTGGCCCAAGCTGTGTCATATCAGCCATGAAACTTCTATGTCTTACCTGGCCTCTGCCCCTTTCAGACAACAGAAAAATCACACCAGACGACCACCAGAAATTTGCCAAGTCCGTGTCCAAGAAGTGGAAGCAAGTGGCCCGGTCCCTGCAGAAGTCCTGCCGGGCCCTGCGCGACCCTGTCATTGACAACCTGGCGCTGGAGTACGAGCGAGAGGGACTCTATGAACAAGCCTACCAGATGCTCCTCAGGTTCATCCAGTCCGAGGGCAAGAAGGCCACGATAGCGCGGCTGATCGCAGCCCTGGAGGAGAACGGGCTCGTCAGCTTGGCTGAGGAGCTCTTGGGCCTCCATGCCACTGAAGACTGCTCCTAGAGCCCAAAGGACTGTGCCATTGCTGAGGGCTTTCCTGCTTTAGCTACTGTATGAAACTGCTGCCAGTGTCTGGGAATGTAAAGCCCTGGATGTCACCACAGATTTCCATCTAGGTGGAAGTGCTCAGGGGAGAGGTTCTGTGTTTGCAGAAGCCATCGTGGACCTCTGACTTTCCTTATTTCACTGTGTTTCCAGAAACAGAGCACTACCTTCCTGTGAACTGGTGAGAGGCTTTCATCCTGGCTTCCTTCAGGACTGAGCGAAGGGAAGGTATCTTCCTTCAGGACTGTGACAGAGAGCCCCAGGGGAGAATGAGGGAGAGGAGAAAAGCAAGCAGGGCTTCACATAGAATTTCTCTGGGAAGCAGACAATGCCACTGCTTCTCAGGCTGTGTCCAGAGCCATCACCTGGAGGGCTGCAATGTATTTTTATATTGAAAACGTTTTTTCCCTCAGCCATGATATCAAGTAAAGACAAAGAGGAAAGTAAGGAAGAGTCAATTTTATGTTATTTTCCTTCTTTGTTTGAAGAACCAAAAACATCCATAGCAAGAGTATCTGTTCTACCCTGCTCTATTGTAGCTCCTTCCCACCTCTCACCCTCTGAAGGCTTTCCTTCTAGCTGGGCCAGCCACAGGGCAAAAGATTGCTGCTGTAAAACAAATGGCAGGCACTGAAAAAACAATATGGACAAACTCAAATTCCGACAATGATTGTCAACATTTCTCATCTGTGGTAGACAGTAATGTGTTGATTAGCTCTTTCCCGCCAGCCTGAGGAAGCCTGCAGCTATGGGAAACAAAACAGTGCTGAAAGGAACAGAGTCTCCTCATCAGCAAGTTACCTGTGGAGCATGCATGGATTGGAACTGCTGCCTTCAGGTGCACTGCAGCATCAAATGCTGTCCTCAGACCACAGAGCTGAGCAATCACCACACCCAGCTGGCTGCTCGTGCCTTTACTCACTTCCTAACCACCCCCGCTCAGCCTGCTGGGCCCCTGGAGGGGACAGCTCACCCTGCTGTGTCCCACAGGTGTCAGGATCTACAGGGAGCCTTTCCCTGGCCCTGCTGGCACTGTGTGACAATTGAGCATCAGGTGCCACCGTGCCTGGATTTACCTGCACTGAATTTTAGGGTAAAAATGGTTTAAAAAACAAATCTCCCAAACCCCAGGGCTGACTCCTGCTTTCAATTCCTGTGGGAGGTGAATGTCTCCTGGTATGGCTGATGCAGACTGTAACAGAGCAGCTGCACTTCTGCCATAACAAAGCGCAGAGCAACATGTCTGGCATGACATGGGTCCTTTGACATATTCCCAGTGGTTTCCTGATAGGTTTTTACTAATACTTTTCCATTAATTCTATCCTTTTTTGCCCTTCCCATATGTGGGAATAGCCATTAGGCCATGGAAATGTTTTCAGATGCAGAGGGAGACTGTGGCCACACACCAAGTCTGTGTGTGCATGTGAAAGCTGTGGTTACTAGCAGTCGTGGTAGGAACAACTTTGAGTCAGGGCCTGATGGCCTTTTAAACTCACATCCTACTCCTTCCCTGGAGTCAAAGCTATAATTTAGTAAAGAGGAACATAACTTCAGATTCGGGTGTGGGCTCAGAGCCAAGCTGCTGGGGCTGGAGATGTTCCTGTACCTTCTGCTGGAGCACCTGAGCATCAGCCCCTGGAGACCTGGATGGGCAGGATTTAGATGGCCTGCTTTGAGCCAGCTGGGATCCACATGCCTCAGATGAGCTGAGATTCACATCCTTACTGTAAGCCAGAGAAACATGACTTGTTTTCTGCAGATTTTGAACCCCCAAGGGAAAGGACGCAGGAAAAGAAAGGAAGGGGGTTAAGTATGGGGAGAAGGTTTTCAGGGTGTGAGGGAATCTGCTTCCATCTTGCCCCTAGCTCCCAAAGAAACGGGACTTCATGCAGGCATCATTTCTGCAAAGACTAGCTCCACCACCCTTCATTAAGCCATTTTATATCAGTGCCATTGCAGTTTCATCTCCTCCATTCCTGCTCCACATCCCACCCTCTCCCTTCCAGTAGTAGCAGTGCTCTTCCCAAAATGAAGCTATTACCTCTCTGACAGTTTTGCTTTTGGGACTAACACAGTGGTGCTGATCTTAGCTAATTTAGGCTGCTGTGGAACCATACCTCAAAGCATTTAGCTTTCCTGCCAAATCCCAGCTGGGGAACTGTTTGGCAGAAACCCACCTGACAAAACGTATTTTAAAAAATTTAAAAATCAGAAACTTGAAAATTACTTTAAGAGCAAGAGAGTTTGCTCTTGATTTTGCAGAAATTACTTCTTTAAGAAAACAAGGTCATATGCATAGCCTGCTGTCTCATTTGCAATGAGTATTTCTGAGCTCTCAGACCAGCTATTCATGTGCACAACTTGCACATATAGTTACAAGGCAGCCACTGAGTAATGAGAATTACTAATTCTTGTAGCAGCTGTTAATGCTCAAAATGAGGAAGTCTTATTATTCAGCATCTACTTCAAGTCCAGAAAATGTTTTTGCTGCTGTTACTCTTTTACAGAGGACTAACCATGAATGCTTTCTTCTGAATGCAAACGTTGTGCATTTTCTTTCTGCCAGTAACTGGCATGTGTGTTTCCTCTTACTCACATATTCCCTGTCAGAAATGCCATTAAGTGCTGGAGCCCCTGGCAGCCTTTCTGGAATATCATAATCTCTAACAGCATTCACAGGTGCCTTCAGTGCAAAGGCTTGAAGGAAGAGGGTTTTTCAGTGATATTCCATGGTGAAATTGTCCCAAGCACATGGCATGGTTTAGGATATAGCAGTGGCTTTTTCATACCTCCCTTTCCATGCCCAATCATCATCATAGTGGGAGATAAGCCATGGGCAGTGCTGCTGCTGGAGAAATTTGCCTTATCCCAGTCACTGCTCTTCTCATATACTGAGATATATCTGTGAAAAAGAAGAATTCAGGGGTGATGGTAGTGTTCCAGAATCAAACACAATATTAAAAGCAAATAAAGGTGCTAATCAGTTGCATATAAAATCTAAAACAGAAAAAAACAACATACAGCAAGCAGCAGAAATCAGGCAAAAATGTGCTTACAGAAAGAGATCCAAGAGGGAGTTTTTTTCTGGTACAGATTGTTTTTGTAGTTTTAACCATGTTTCAGATTTGAAGGAGTCTCCATTCAGTGTGTCAGAAGAAATAAAAGATCAATCCAAAGGAGAATTTGAATTATTTGTTTTGGCATAGCTGACCTACAGTGTTCAAACAGATGATAACAAATAGGAAAGTGAGGTTAAAATGCTCACCAGATACACTTTGACATGAGGCATCTGATAGAAGCAAACCTGACAGGATCCCCTGATACAAAATTGTCTCAAAGGAAAAGATCTGTTTATTCTGCCATTCATTTCAAAGCCAGGTTCAGCATTGAGGATCTGTCCTGCTGTCTGGGTCACTGTCTCCCCTCTGCTGTTCCCTAAGGAATCATATCCTGGCAGCTGCCCACAGACTGAAACCAGAAGTGAGCACAGGCAGAATGAGGAGCCTCCAATTCACTTAAATTGCTGATTTAATTTAACTGAGAATTCTGGTGAACCTCTGGTATGGTGTCTGGTATCCTGAAACCAAGGAGATACAAGAAGAGGAATCGAGGGTTTCTTGAGTCTCACCCACATATTGGAGTGCACATATTGGTGCTTTACACTGGACAGGGGTCTGGCCATGTGTCTTTTGTATGGAGATGGACTCAAACAGTGAAGCAATTTAAGGCCTGGAGTCAAAAAATATGTATTTTTTTCTTCTCTGGATTGAATTTTAAACCCACTGAAGGGAGCTGGCCATACATCTCTAACAGAAACCTGTATGAGATGTGTGGTTAATGTCTCTTGGTTTTCAGTAGAAAATCCCTTGCTGACCTTCTAATTCCAATTCCCATGATATTCAACATCAGATCTAGACCAGCCATTTACAGCTATGGACTGCAATACCAGGCATTCTTGGGTCTAGGACATTCAGCCTCAAAGAATTGTTTTTACAGAAAAAGCTCTTTGGTATATATATTTTTCCCCTGATCTTTTAAATAAATAAATATATACTTTTGATGAAAACTGCCTCAGAGAATTTCACTGAACACTTAACAACAGTAGTAAGAACAGGGGTCTCTGAAGTTCTGGCCTCATTTGGTGATCACCAGCTCCAGAGAATCATCCAGCCTGAGGGTGGATGCACAGCAGGGTTCTGCCCAAAGTCACAGGTTTCTCCTGACATGCCAAGGCTGGTGTCCCAGCTGCAAAGGAACAGCTCTGATTACAAAACCAAGCCAAGCCTCTGTTTGTTCCATTTCCAGTTGCTGCTTTGATGAGCCTTTTTCAGCCAGCATGGCCAGAAGGGGAGGTTTGTCCCACCCCTGGCACCTGGAGGAGCTCACTCTATTTCTTTCAGTGCTGTTGCATGTCTGGGACTCCTCTGAGGCCACATCACCACTGTAATCCCAAGTGCCTCACCACCAGTGAGCTCTCTCACAAGGCTCCCCAAAGGTGAGGAGCCGAGGAGCTGGGATATAAAATCTCCAGCAGCTTTGCACGGGAAGCCACTGGCTGATCTGAGAGCTGAATCCAGGGAAATTTCTGCCATGAACTTGAGCAGAGATGTATTTTACCCTGAATCTCTTAAATGTCACAGTTAGAAAATCAAAAGATGAGCCCTTCTCTATCTGCCACAAAGCTGTATCCCCAGGTGCATGGCTTGATGCCTGCAGGAGCACAGTGAGGGGAGCCCTAGAGCAGCTGGAAGGACACACCAACCTGGGGTCAACAGGGCTGACCTACTGACCACCTAAGACAGTGACACAACACAGGATGGACCAAGGGCACCTTTGCTGGCAGTGGGAAGAAAAAACCAGCCCAGGGATCAAGGTCCACATGAGACAACCACCAAGCAGAAGCATCCATGGAGAAACTCCTCCACCTCCAAGCTCCCTCTGTGACTCTCCAAGCCATGGCAGCCACAAAGGCACTGCACATCAGTGAAGGCCTCTGTGTTCACTCACCCATAGGAGCAAGCAAAAAGGGAGGCAGGGTGGCACATCCTCAAACCTGAGTGAGGGATGGTGGTGGAAATAACTGCTGTGAGTCCCTGGTGCTTTCAGGGAGCAGTCCCCCTCCCTCCACAGCAGACAGGAGCTGGTCTTTGCCTCTGTGACCCTCAGCTGCCTCCTTACAGAGCAGGGATGATAAATAACCTGGGACTGCTGCTGCAGGAGAGAAGAGCAGAGGTACATTGGGCTGGCACAAGGAAAGCTGGAGTTAAGGAGCCTTTATGGCTGAGGTTTCTGATCAGCTGTGCTGTTCAGCAGGGACAAGCTGTGGTTCAGGCAGCTGCAATCATGAGGAAAGGACCTTCCCAGCCTGCAGCAATGAGTGCAGGGCTCAAGGGTGGGCAGTCAAGAACCCACTCTTCATCAGACAGCGTGTTCAGTAAAGCACATTTCAGCTGAAATTAAAAATGCATTAAAAAAAGCACAGATGCTTACAAAAAGGGCTTTTTATTATGTTTTTAAAAGAGGTGTTTATGAAAACAACAGAATAGATCAAAACCTGCTTTTATGACAAGTAAATAAAAACTTTGCTTCCTGAAGTGGCCGTGGTCTGGGCACTCTCCAGGCACTTGGCCTCTGTTAGAGGAATAAGGGCCATTGTTAGCAATGCAGAGACAAAGGAACAGCAACAGGGATGGGAAGTGCTCTGGTTGCATTCAGCTGGCAGATCAGTAGTGATGGCACCTTGGATTTGGCTCCAATTTAAATAGTTTTGAAGTATTTAAAATAAAAAAAAAAAAAGGGAGGGGGTAGTTTGGGGTTTTTTTTGTTCCAGGTTTTGGAAGGGACTCTTAAATCTGTCTTCAGCCTCTGCACTGCTCGGCTCACACATACTCCCATAATTTCCCTGCTAGAGAAAAAAAAAAAAACAACCCCCAAGTGGATTTAACTTCTGAACTGAACCCAACCTCTATTTTTCAATTTGACTCTTTGCAGAGGCAAATACTCACAAGGGAATTAAAAGAAAAAAAGCCAAACTATAGAAGGAAAAGAAACTCAGAAAAATTAGTTCATTTCCTATTGAAAAAACTTACGGGGTGGCGAGGCGGGAAAGAAAACCCAGGTTTTTTACAGAATGGGTGACAGTGCCGTGCGCTCTCTCTGCGGACCCCTCGCCCTGTCCGGCCGGAGCCATGGGCGCTCCCGGCCCCATCACGTGCCGGGGCTGGGACGGGACGCGGCTCCTCGCCCTGCCCGCCGAGCTCCGGGACTGGGGCTGCGCGGGGTGCCCGGGCCGCCCCCAGCCCTGGCCAAACCCGCTCCCAAACCCGCTCCCAAACCCGCTCCCAGCCCTGGCCAAACCCGCTCCCAAACCCGCTCCCAAACCCGCTCCCAGCTCTGGCCAAACCCGCTCCCAAACCCCGCTCCCAGCCCTGTCCCAATCCTGCTGCCAGTCTTGTCCCATCCCTGCTCCCAGCCCCGGCGGTCCCAATCCCGCTTCCAGTTTTGTCCCAACCCTGCTCCCAGCCCTGTGTCAATCCCGCTCCCAATCCTTTCCCAGCCCTGCCCCAACCCCGTTCCCAATGTGTTCCCAGCCCCGCTCCTAGCCCGGCCTCAGCTCTGTCCCAGCCCCACTCCCAGCCCTGTGTCAATCCCGCTCCCAGTCCTGTCCCTGTCCCAGCCCCGCTCGGCCCCGAGCCGCCAGCGCTGCTCCGCGCCCCCCGGGCTCGCTCGGCTCCGCTGAAGGCTGAGCAATGCCTCGCACTAACTACATCCAGATGTGCCTGCTTGGCAGCCCGCTGCACAGACATTACCGAGGGGACAGGATCAGCGCTATCAAATGGGATGTAAGTATCCATTAAGTGTTTGGTCGGGTGGACTGCAGTCTGTCCTTACTGCTTCCCTTTGCTCGCAGCTTTTCTTTTTGCCTTGTTGCTCTTGAGTGTTGTTACACGCAGCAGCCTGGGCTGTGATGGTTAACACACAGCAGGGTCGGCTGCAGGCTCCAGCCCTGAGACATCTGCCTTTACACTTAACTTTCCAAAAAACTTTGAATGTTTAGCTTGTTTTCACAGGAGTGTGGGGCTTCTTTAGACAATGCCTGCAGTGCTCTGAGACAGGGTTTCCTCCCAACCACAAACATGTTCCAGTGGTGACACGTTACATTTACAAGCTACTCTTTGTCAGTAAAAGGACATGAATCTTCCCCATGTTACACTGTGGTATGCTTTGAGCAAAACATGGGAATTTTCAAGCTCTCTAGCATCACAAAGGTAGAAAGTAATTTAGCCCCTGTGAAACACACAGTTACTGATCGTACTTTTTAATAGTTTTTGGACAGATTCTGAGAAACTTATGTGTTGGGTGTAATCTTGGAATTAGTGGGGCACATCAGCATGCACTCCCTCTCCCATCTGAGCCTGGGTGTAACAATACAGCCATGCTAGTGCTCTGCAATTGCTTGGGTTTGGGGTGCGTGGGGCAAATTCTTTATCAGAAGGCTCTGGGAGCTGGAGAGGTGATGAGCACTGCAGCCTAGGGAGGGCTGGCAAAGGAAGGTGTTCATTTCAGCAGGACTGTTTCTTACCCCTTCACAAACCTGCAAGGCTTTATTCTTCTCCTGGGGCCCAGAAAAATTAATGTTTGGAAGAGAGATGGTAGGTTCCTCACCTTGGCTACTCAGGAGGGGCCTTGTCTCCCCAAGGCACCCAGGGTGTGAGTTGAGTTGCTGAGCCCTCTGCCATTCTGAAAATCAGACTGTGGATGAGCAAGACTGAATCTGAACGTAGGGAAGTACCTCTGGAGGCTGCTGAGCCTACAGGAGGTGATTGGGCATTGCCTTCTCCTACCTGGCAGGTGGCTGAGCGCTCTCAGGGATATGGTGCCATGCTCAGAGGGAGCTGGGGTTTTCCCAGATTGCTGGAGTTAGTTTTCCCAGGTTGCTGGGGCCCAGCCCTGGTGCCTGGCACAGCACAGGCCTGCACAGGCACTGCCCCCATGGCACGTCCTGTCCCAAAAGGGACGGAAAGCATCATGTGCTGCTCAAATGAGCTACAGCCCCCAGACTGTGCCACGTGTGCCTGGGTGACTGACACTGGGCCAGCAGGGCCAGGGGACAGGGTGCTGGCAGCCATCCTTCCCTGGAGCTCAGTCCTGCAGGCAGCTGGTCCTGCTCAGGCTCAGCAAGGCTCCCATGCTCAGCTGCCATGGGACTGCACCAGTCCCCAGCAAGGAGGGACAAGTCCCTGTCTGGGACCCTGCACATGGAAACAGACATCTCAACAGCCTGCACACAGCAGCTCTGCAGTTCCTCTGTGTTTAAGTTTGTGCGCTTCATAAAAGCTTCGTGACTAGAGTGGAAGGTGAAAGGAGGTGACTGCAGCAGCAGTTACCCAACGTGACCAGCATTGCAAAGGGAAGGCTGGCGGTGCTAACAGGAGAAACTGCAATAACATGGCACCAGCCAGCTGGGAAGCTGATCAAACTACATATTTGAGGACTGGGGCAAGCAGATAAATAAGGTACCCTGTCCTGGAACAGCATGGATCTCATCCATTCGTTTGCTCTGGCCTGGAAAAAAATTCAAAAATGCCCTGAAAAGCAGCTCTGACAGGAAAGTTGGAAATTGTCTTTGGAGCAGGGCCTGCATTTTTGTTACCTGCTTCCTCAATATTTGACTCAACAGAGCTTTTGCCTCCAGGTGCTGCAGCAAGTAACAGCAGCAGTGATGCTGCAGTGCTGTGACTGTGCCATCGTGTGCAGCTGCCTCTGCCCCTCTCACTGTGGTTCTGGTTCATCAACACAATTCCTGGGATAGCTCTCAAGACACTCAGCTAATTAAATCTTACAGCCTGTTCTCAGTTTGTTTATGGACTTCAGAACTTGTAAGCAGCTGAATAAGATGAGTTTTTATCTGGTAAGGCAGCACAGTGAGTGCTTTGGCTGCTTCATTTTTCTACGGCTTTGCACTTACCAATATGCCGAAAGGGGTTTTTGTATTTCAGCCACCTCGGTCTTCTAATCAAGAAGATCAAATAATACAGCAACACTTTATAATCCTGTAACTCCAGATGAGACCTCTTCACAAACACCCTGAAATGCAGAGAGGGGTTGTTCAACACCGGGGCCACTTAAAGCAATAACTTTGATAAGGCTATTGACATTGCTGGGGATGGGGAGAAGGAAGGAAGGAAGGAAGGAAGGAAGGAAGGAAGGAAGGAAGGAAGGAAGGAAGGAAGGAAGGAAGGAAGGAAACCAAAACCATGCAGGAATAAAAGCCATTACATGACACCCAAAGACAGAAGTGGAACACAGCTTCTTCCCCTGCTCCAACACACAAAGCTGCTTTTCCCCTTTAAACACTTCAAACTCAGCTTAAATGATTACACTTAAGTTGTTTCACCCAAGTTTTTGTATGTGGGACAGAACTAACCCCACCTACACAGCCCCACAGTGCTGGAAGCTGACATTTCCCTGTGGGTGCCCCAAAGAGACCACATGAGGTTTTGCCAGCACAAGATTGAGAATTTGAAGTCTTGGCCTTTGCACTCCACTTCAGGCTCCTGTAGAAAGGTAGGAGAAGGATATAGAAGCGTAGGAGAAGGATGGCAGCTCAGTGCAGTTTGAAGAGGACAAAATGTGTGATTCCTCACCCAAAACAACACTTCCCATGTCCCTGTGTTCAGCAAGGCTTTCAAACTAAACTGGTGCAGACACAAGTCAAACTCCCAACCCTCAGGAGTTTGG
Source organism: Sialia sialis (assembly GCA_009812075.1). Classification (NCBI taxonomy): domain Eukaryota; kingdom Metazoa; phylum Chordata; class Aves; order Passeriformes; family Turdidae; genus Sialia; species Sialia sialis. The sequence goes on along the minus strand of VRYO01001153.1, from coordinate 2,157,086 downwards.
AGGATGGGACCAAGGATTTCAGTGGGAAAATGCAGCCTCCAGGGCTTCAGGCAGTGCAGACTTCTTGGGGTCAGCATCCTGCTCCGGGGAGAGAAAGCTCACCTGCACAATTCTATTTTACACAGCTCCAGCTGCAGGATGGGCACAGGGTGTGTCATTATTGTCAGGACTCTTCCTGAGGCAGAGGAACCGGGTGAGGAGGGTCCCAGGAGCTTTCTTTGCTCTTGCCAGGGGAATCTGGATGGAAAAATTCCTGTAACAAGGCAGGAGAGGGACATGTGCACAGACATCCTCCCTTGCAGGCCAGAGCCCAGGCAGGTCTCAGTATCCAGCACTGGCTGCCACAAGGTGACTTTGTTCTTGTAAAATGTATTCAGCCAACATGAAATGAAAACAAATATCCCAAACCAAAAATATTGCCTCAAAGTACTTCCACCACCCAGAATTATATAATCTTCTCTGATGATTACAAAAAACATCATCAAACTTGTCTATGCTGGATACCACACACTTTCTTTAGCTCATTTTCTGGAGAGACAGATAAGACACCTCCATCAGCAACCACAGCCCCACATGTTGCACGGCCACAGTGTCCCTCTGGTGCCCACTCCAAACCCAGCAGTGGCAGCTCCAGTGTGGGGAGTTGGAAGCACTTCCCATGCAGCAGGGAGCAGGCTTATTTGAGAACACCCCACTGCTGGGTTTGGTGGGGATGGATGTTTCTGTGAGCTGGGCTAGGGTGGGTGAGCAGCAGAGCTCATTGCTGATTTTGTGCCCTGTGCTCAGTGCACCATGTTTTCAGCTTGATTATCTCAGCTGCTTTTCCCAGGGCTGGCTGGATTGAATAACCATTCCTCAAGGCACAAAGCATTGTGCCAGATTACCAAGGTCTCTTGACTGAATTTGGGGACAGGATCCAGAGAACTTTTTCCCACTTTGGCCCTAAGCAGAAGTACCAAGAGATGGAGATGTGATGATTGCTGCAAAAAAAGATTTCCAGGATGAGCTCAAGGTTTCACATCATTCAACTGGGAATGAAGGGCTAACAATTTATTTTTTTTATCATCACTTGACTGCTTTTATTACAGCTGTTCTTGGCCATATTTTGGAATTCTCCTCTCAAATAAATGAAAACCAGGCAGAGGACTAGGTCCTCTGCCTGAGCGTGCAACAGTGCAGGTCAGACTTCCTGCTTGGATCTCATCAGGGTGCCATGCCCAGCTCTGGCCACTTCCAGCTTTCCAGCATTTTGTTGTCTCTTGGGCTGTGCCCCCTTGGTTCTTCCAACTCATTCCTTATTCATGGCTCCCCATCTTGCCACCTCATGGATATGGGACCTATCATCAGCCTCGTCCTACTGCCCAGCTCAGCCCTCCAACATTGCTGGTGCTCAGCCCAGGATGCAATATCCCAGCCTAGCCCAGGACCCTGCTGTCCTGGGGAGACAAACCCCATTATCCCAGTCAGACCTGACTAGGCCAAGACTCAACACCGCTCTGTATCCATCCCCAGACAGCCAACACAAAGAGGGACAGCTGCCTGTTTTTCCAAGCCTAGAGGACACAGGAGGCAGTGCTGGCAGTCAGGCCATTCCTCAAAGCACTGAGTGATGCAGCAGTTTGTAATCCCAGCTCCATTTCCCATGTTGGATGCAGGTCCCCCACAGCAGAGGTGCATCTGCCTCAGATACAGACACCCAGGGATGTGCTGTGCTGAGAAACGCTCTGCTGTGCTCTCATCTCTTTTGTTTGGCATCAGATATTTCCTGCTTACTTTGATAGCCCTATAATTCTTTTCCCCTGGTGTCAAGGTGGATGAATAATCCTTTTGGCTTTAGGACATACCAGAGTGTCTGCCAGAATCATCAGTCCCTCTGTATTCAAGAGCAGAACAGCTTTTCCCACACTGACATCTGTGGATAGGGCTTACACCACTGTAACAACCAAGGGTATTTTCCTTCCAAAGAAGGAAATATCTAACAAAGACTGGAAAATCCATTTAATTAGATCAAGGAATCACTTCAAGGGTTGGCAACTTCTTTTGAAAATGAGAGGTCTATCTTGAGCACCGAACTGTTTTATTTCAGCATGGAAATCACTCTTTCGGATCCTTTATTTTCAATAAAAAAAAACACAGGGGAAAATCTGGGCTATCAGCCCAGGCTTGTAAGAATTCAGGATTTTTCTTGGCTTTTCCAAGGGCACTTATTGCCAGATTCTGAGATGCTGGCAGTATAAATCTGGAAGCCATGGAAATAACGAATTTCATGACACGCATTTTATTCCAAACCCTTGTCGATAACATTAAACACAGGAAAAAGCCAGGACTTTCATCCAGCTCCTTAATTACCATCCAGAACCTGGCAACTGAAATAAGATCAATCTTTTGCATACAAAAGGAAAAAGAATTTGCTATTACCGTGAAGAAAGATATGAGACTTCAGACATGAATGCAAACCAACGTCCTATACGTGTCTGGAGGGAGTGTTTCATGAGGCTGAACAGAGTTATGAGCCAAGCCACGTGGCAGAAAGAACATAAACAGAAAACAGACCCTGAATATTCTAAACATTTGAACAACAGTTTACAAGACATCTGAGAAAATTGTTCAATCCTGCTATTAGTATCAAAGTTTTGCCAGTGAAAACATCTGCCTCGCCTAGGAGAGGAGTGAAAGGTAAACAAAAAAAGAACAAATGAAGAAAAGCCTCTATCAGAGGGCAGAAAAAGGCAGGAAAAAGGGCCAAAGTAAAAAACCCATGGTTATCAGGACAAGGCCAGAGTGATTTTAAATCCACCAGGAATGCAAAGAGCCTTACAGCAAGGCATGGATATGCTGTTTTCCAAAATAATGATTTCATACATAATGGAGACAAAGCAAAGGAGGTCAGTAAACAATTTGGAGCTGTACTTGGGAAAAAGGTATGCAATAGCACATGATGATAAAATACTCTCTATTTCAACAGTAACTTGGATGTGAAGTTAACCAGAATTAAAAAGCACAGTATTTAAATAATGATGCCCAAATAATGTGCATCCAAGAATTTTAAAGGGCCTGGCCAAGAAATCAACTGTTGGAACAATTTTTCTTCCTCATAAGTCTTGAAATATTGCTTAGGTACCACAGGTGCCACATTTTATTACTTCATAATTACAGACTCATCAACCTAATTTTGAGTTTGAAAACTTAACATTATGGCTGATATAAAATTGATGGTTAATGAACAATCATTAACAGCAAGTGATCCAATTCAGGACAGTAAAAGGAGATCTGCTGACAACAGATACCACCAAATTCTTACTAAGCATTCGCACCTTGTCCTATCACTGTATGCTTCTCAAAAGTTCCTCTCCAGCTTTTTTTATCCCAGAAGTCATCTTTAGATATGATCTCAGCTCAGTTCTCAGACAGAGAAATGTAATACCTTCACAACTAGCTTCTATTATTCCAGCACAGGCAAGAGAGAGCCACAAACCACATATGAACATGATACATTATTAGAGGGTGTGTAAAATAAGTGTACTTGTGGGAAAATTTTTGGTTGGGGCTCAACTTCCTTCTTGCTGAGGATGGCAGGAATGGTAATGGTCACTCACCTCCTCCTGGAGCAACTCTGGGGTCCCTCTGTCCAGTTCTGCCTCTGCTGCAGCTGCAGACACCTGACCAGCTCTCTCCCTGAACTGTGGTTCCTTGCTGCTTGATGCCTTCTAACTGCTCTTTCATTTTCATTTTGTTTGCAGTTAAAGAACTGATGAAATAAGACAGAAGATCTCCAGGAAAAGTGTAAGTGAGAAAAAAATCCTGTATTTCAAAAGGCAGCTTCATCTATCACACATGAACAAAATTTTCCTAACACCATGCTCTGTCTTGCTTCTGCATACTGGGATTTATTTCCCCACCTCTCCCATAGGAGTTAGTGTGATTTGGCACAGGAAAAACACCCATGGCCTCTTCTAACCTTACTAATGGATGTTACTTAAAATGGTTTAATATTTTATAAAGAATACTGGCAGGAGAAAGGTCCTATATGAATTCTAGATTGTACCCAATGTATTAATTTTGAATACAAATCACACTTGGTTTAACAAACTGTGTTAAAGCAGCATGGAGAGAAACACCAGCAACACACTGCCACGGAGAGTCTGCCCTTCAGCAGTCAGCTCTGGGCCTCCCTGGTCTGAGTCAAAAAGTGTAAAAGCAGCAAGTAATGGTTGTCAAGCTAGAAAAAAAAGGTAATTACAGTAATTTCATTACTATAAGGTGCACCCTTTTGACTAAAATTTTGATCGAAACCTGGAAGCGCGCCTTATAATCCGGTGCTCCTTATATATGGACAAAGTTCAGAAATTTGCCAACCCGAAGTGTGAGCCACAAGCCGAGCTGCAACGAGCTATGAGCCGAGCCGAGCACCCAGCTGTGAGCTGAGCCGCGCCAGCCACACCAGCCAGCACTGGGGGTGGGCGGGAGTGCCGGGGCCCGCGGCACAGGGAGGGCGCCTGGGGCTGCGTTTAAAGGCTGCACCGATCCGTGAAAAATGTTTGCAAATTGCCCACCTGCCAGTAAACCCCGCATGTGTGATTCTATTATTAATGTGTTACTTTGTTGCATGCAGATCCTCACTGCAAAAAAAGAGTGCGCCTTATAGTCCGGTACGCCTTATATATGTACAAAGTATGGAAAATTGCCGACAGCCCAGACGTGCACGTTATAATCTGGTGCGCCTTATAGTCGTGAGATTACTGTATTTATGGGAGAATGGCATCATTCATCATGTTCCACCTTGCTTTTCCCAATGAAATCTCTGAAATGACAAAACACGTTCAGCAGTAAGGGATGCAGGACTTTGGGTTTTGCTTAGAGAGTGGTTGTCAGGATGATGGATGACTGCTGAGTGACTGAACTAACTAAGTCACAGAGCTGGCACTGGGATCAGCAGTAAGTTTGCAACCCCATGTGCCTTTTGACAAGTTCCTCAACATCTCTGTGCTTGTGTGAGCAAAATGTGCTTTGCTGCTGGTTTTTTAAATGATGTTTCAGTTAGTCTTGCCTGCTGGCTTCAGACCTGCCAAATCCTCACTGCTGACACCCTGTGTTTATTTACAGATGGACAGTGGTGCCAGGCAACTCAAACACAGCTTTTAACAGTCCCAGGAACAACGGAGAGACAATGAGAGTTCGCCTCAAAGGGGATGTGATCTGCACCCTTTTCTTGCTGGTAGCACTTTGTTCTTTGCTCTACTCCCAGCTAGAACATTTAGTGCCGGCAGGAAAGAAGGAGCCAACACAGAACAAGCCTCGAGTAGCACCAAAAATATTCTCCAACCCCAGAGCACCTCAGAGGCTGATGCCAGCAGAGGCAACTGCACCCAGACCCCAAGTTACCCCTACCATGAGACAAACAGAAGTGGCCAAAAACAAGGTCCAAACTACAACTCCAGCCCTGCTGACTGATTCTGCCTTCAACTTCAAGCTCTATCTCCTAAACAAGGATAACAGGAACTTCAATCTCCTCATTAACCAGCCCAGGAAATGCCGAAAAACACCAGGAGGTCCCTTTCTGCTCATTGCTATCAAATCAGTAGTTGAAGACTTTGACAGGCGTGAGATTGTCCGGAAAACGTGGGGCAGGGAGGGTTTGGTGAACGGGCAGCAGATCCAGCGAGTGTTCCTCCTGGGAACACCAAAGAATAGGACAGTGCTGGCAACGTGGGAGACCCTGATGCACCAGGAGAGTCAGGCATACCGGGACATTTTACTCTGGGACTTCATGGACACTTTCTTCAACCTGACCCTGAAGGAGATCCACTTCCTGAGCTGGGCTGCTGAATTCTGCCACAACGTGAAATTTATATTTAAAGGTGACGCTGATGTTTTTGTCAATGTCGAGAACATTGTTGATTTCCTCAAGAGACACAATCCCACTGAAGACCTCTTTGTAGGGGACATCATCTACAATGCCCGTCCTATCCGTGCCAGGAAGAGCAAATATTACATCCCAGAGACCATGTATGGGCTGAGCATCTACCCTGCCTATGCTGGAGGAGGAGGGTTTTTGCTGTCCAGCTGCACCATGAGGAAGCTCTCAAGGGCTTGCAGAGAGGTGGAGTTGTTCCCTATTGATGATGTCTTTTTGGGCATGTGTTTACAGAGAATCAACCTCAAGCCCATTTTACATGAAGGATTCAAGACTTTTGGCATTGTTAAGCCTTCTGCTGCCCCTCATCTACAGACATTTGATCCCTGTTTTTACAAAGACCTCATGGTAGTTCATAGCCTGAAAGTTGCTGAGATCTGGCTAATGTGGAACCTGCTCCACAGCCCACGGCTTTCCTGCACTCAGAAGAAGCAGGTGAAGAAGCCTTTCCAGTGGAAGAAAGCTCAGATAACAACACCAGCATCACCCCTCAGATAATGCAGGCAGGGTGCAGAACACACAGCAAAGCAGCCAAGAAAGGGAGCCTGGAACCAACACAACCCAACAACCCAACTTCTGAGGATTTCAGCACAGCTTATTTACAGCATTAACAGAAGGCAACAATTACAGGAATTTGCCCAAATTCCACATTTGCACATACATAGCATGTGGGTCCTTCTGTACTAAAGAGTCAAAATAATCATATCTATAATTTATTATTATTTATTAGGATTATAGTAGTGCTTAGTGGGACAATGTTTAAAAGCACATTGAAAAATGCAGTCCTTGGAGATTTTTCAGCATGGTTAGAAGTGTCAGAAAAGAAAGAATACCTAGGGTAAGAACAGATACCAGGGAGCACAGGGATCATTGTCAACTTGCTATTTGACTTGGACTCATTGAAAAATGACAAACAGTAACTAGGGTACAGGAAATCAAGTCCCCTCAGTGTCTGCTCAAATCATATCACTGCTGCCTGGTTGGTTTTCCACAGGCCTCATAAGAAGATAACAACAAACAGCTGTAGAAATGGGGTCCTACAGATGCAGTTCAGGTGGATTACAAGAAATCAAACTGGATGCTGAGGCTGGTGTGGCTGCTGGAGCAAAGGACAAATAAGCAGATAACTAGAAAGGAGTAGACTTACAAAGGGCCTTTAGAGAAAAGACAAGAACTTTGAGTTGATCACTGAGTCTTGATTTTTCATCATTTGTGTCAGTTCATATATCTGTTCTATTGACATGCTCAAGATTCAGGGGAGCAGTGGAGCAGGGTTTGGCACTTCCCTGAGTTCAGGGAAGCTTCTGTACTATGCTGACTGATTCAGGGAAAATTCAGAAGTCATCAACAGTATTTGATTGCTCTCATGATCTGACCCAGATTTTCAGAAGGTTTGCATCTGGAGAGATCCTTTGGCCTTTGCCTGTAAGTGTAACCCCACACAGAGCTGCTGCTTGCATCACATTTGGGAGCTGCTTCAAACCAAAGAGTGGACTGAGCTGGTTTCTACAGACCTTGGTGCTCTTGCTGAGCACAGTCAGCTGCAGAGAGCAGCCAGGGCTTGCATACTGCTCTGGGTGTCATGTGAAGGGGGAAAGTTTTCAGACTAAAGGACTTCAGAATAAAAGTCCATCTAAATTTATTGCAAGAAATCAAAACCACACAGCAACCCTTCTGTTGGGCTTTCCAGGGTTCAGTCAGGAACTTTGTAAGTATTTTAAGCATCAGACAAGAACACTCAACTGCTCAGTTTTTCAAAGTATAGTCCAGACTTTGATGCATTTTGTTTCACCCACAAGCAGACTACCTTAGAAGAATATGCTTTTATCAGACATCAAAGCAGAAGGAAATTCTTCTATATAGGGGTTAAAAAGCTATGAAATTCATGGGGCAAAGAGCCTGAATTCACCTCGGACACTATGTTTGTTAATTCTTTTACAAGTTTTTACCCCTCAACAAAACTCCTGTCTATCAAGAGAACCCCTCGGAATGGCACATCCACACAGCTTCAAAGGAAATTACAACCAGTCATAAAAGCCCAAAATTCCTTTCTCTTGCAGAGCCTGCAGCACAGCTGCACTTCATATCCGTGGGTAAGCTCCCTCCCACCCTGCAGCAGTTTGGGCTCAGTACTAACAATGCACAGAGAGAGCAGCAGGCTGGGAGTGTCTGTGGCAGACTGAACAACAGCTTTACACCTTGGTATTCCTCACCATGACTTCAAGCCTTACAATGATGTATTTCCAAGAAAAGGTCAGCTATACAGAAATTGAAAGATTTCTACATTTGGGATATTTTCAGGATGCAATCCTGAAATACAAAATGTTCATGTGAGCTTCACAAGGAGCTTTGCAGGGTGTGGAACTAAGCCAAAGCCTCACTGGTAGGACAAAGTCATCCCTGCCCCTGTCTGCTAACATGTGTGATACTTGTGTATTTATGAGATTGTACAGAAATGTATACCTGTGAGTAGTTTACAGTTTGGGAAGTTATTTATACCATCATTAAAAGACAGCATGCAGATGTGCCTCTAGTTGTCAGAGTGAGTTTGTCAAGTGCACCTGCACACATGTTGTCAGACTGAAACCACAGGGATTTTTCATGAAGACAGCAAAATGAAAAATACATTATTCATTATTTTGGATAACTTGGTCTTTCCTTATGTTGGACTTAATTTAATGGCAATGACAGAAAAATAAATACAATTTACTTTGCAATATCCTATGAGGCAGCTAGTCAGGTTCCTTTTATACTTGAAGATGCAGAGATTGGCTCCTCCCTCTATAATATCTTCAGATCTGCAATCTATCCACAACACAGCATTAATGAGTGCATTTTGTTTAATATCTGTTTTGACACAGTCTGTGCCAGCACAAATCCTGATGGCAGAAACAGAACTAAACTGTTTACTCCATTATCCTAGTCTATAGAACAGCTCATTTCTTTTATCCACCGAATACCAGAGTCTCTCTTGATGAAAGATCCACCTGTTTCTGTTCTCCAGCCTCTCCTGCATGGCCTGTTTGACCTGGCTTTAAGTTTTCATCTGTCTCTGCAGTTGAGCTGGGAGTTCACATATGCCATATGTGAATATAATGCTCTGGGGAAATGCTGAGAGCTGTGCTGCAACTCCTGCAGTTTATTGAATCCTCCTTACTGCTATAGTAGGCAAAGGCTTTGATCTCACCCAAGCTGGAGCTTGATTCCTTAAGGATGAGGGTCTTTTCAAAAAATCCTAAAGCCGCAGGTGTGTATGAGAACTGGCAGGAAGGACCCTCTGCTGATCTTTTGATGCATTGCAGAAACCCAAACACATCCTTTTCAAAATGACATTCTGAGTAGGTTTTCTTAACTGGCTAATTGAGTACACCAGTCTTGTTATAAATCTTTACTTGGCAATTTTTTTCATGACTAACCCAAGACAAGCAAAGAAAACAAAAACATCCAAAGTGGATTCTACCAGTAGCAAACAAGGCAAGCAGACTTTCTCAGTATAAACCACTGAAACCAGTAGTTTTATTATTACAGTACAGTAAGTTTTATTGAGTCCCAAGGACCCACACAGAGTCAAGTTTTGTTCCTGCTGTACATAAGTAGCCAGATTTGGTCACTCTAATGAGCAGAGCTGGCTTGAGCCTCACATTCAGCACCTCCAAATGCATCTCTGGACACATGAACTGGTAGCAAATGCCAAGATCCATCATTAGGTCAAACCACTGCAGACTCAAACATCATAAAAAAGAAAGCCAAAGAGGATTCTGAAGCAATTCAGTATTAAAATCTTTTTCTTCCTGTCTACAGCTTAATTATTCATCTTTCTACAGTAGGTTCTCAGAAGCAAACCTCAACTGCAAACTCAAACAGTACAAAGTAATCAAACAGCTCAGAGAACCTTCACTAAACATCAGCACTGAGAACATTCCCTGGGGAGTGCTGAAAGACCATCAGATTAGAGAGGGAGGAAAAAAGTCTATCCCAAAGCCCAGCATGAAAAACTGCTGATCTCCTGAGTTGTACCTCGTCCAGCTGGACTTGCAGGTCTCAGCAGCCCAGAAAATCAGCCCACCACATTTCCCTCATGATGCTAACTGCAGTGACAGTTTTAAAAAAACACTAACACTTTTAAATACAATCTTCATTACTTTCTAGGATTACGATCAGTAAGAAAACCATACTGAGGAATGAGAGGGGAAAGTAAAGAAGAAAGTAAACCCAGAGGAGGAGCACAACTGAGTCCCTCCGGGAGTGGCAAACAGCTTCCCCACCATTCCTGGCCAGCCCAATGCTCTCTCCAAACCATTCAAACTCAGCTCACGAACCTGCTCTCTTCCCTCTCCCTTTCCCAGCCCATCTGTTGATAATCCATGTGCTAAAACCTTGGAAAAAACATAACACAGGTTTGCAGCAGCCTTGTCCCGGGGGGCTGCCTGAGCTGGGCACTCAAGGTGTGATAAGAAGACAAATGGTGTCTACAGCCATAGGAGGAGAAAAGGGTGGAATAATCTCTGTTGCCTCCCTACTCGTGGATGCAGCAGAGCTACGCAGCCAGGGACAGGGTAAATTCAGGATTTCAGGATTGCAGTTCTTCTGAGATGAGCAGAGGGGAAAAGGGAGTACAGCAAATCAGGCTGGTTTGATTATTTAGTTGATTAGACTGCACATTACATAACCATGCAGCATTTTTGTGACTGGTATTTAAACTAAATGTTTCTCTGATGGATAATACAAGAATGAAAATGTTTGCACTCAGTGGAATATATATATATACATATATATATACATATAGTGTAGGTGTAAAACATTAAGGCACTTAAAGCCAGCTTCCAGAATTGCAATATGCAGTACTTTAAAATAACTAAAGGAGTAAAATTTAAAGGGGAAATCAGTAATGTATGAAATAGAAAAGATTACATTAAACCATTAGAGCTAGTCCAGAACAAAAGTTACTGTAATAATCGTATCTTACACCACAGTGAATGCCTTACTCTGCAAACTTCAACTTACCTTTCCTGCTGTTTCAAGCACTCATTTTTTCCAGATCGTGAGGAGAAATAATTTCACCTGCTGAAAAACAGACATCCCCACAAACAGCACAAGAACTTGTGATGTAAGCTTTGGGAGACAAACATTTTAACAATGACCTCATTAGTTACAGCAAAAATTCACATAGGCAAAGAATATGGTATTAAGGTTGCACCTGAGCCCTCCAAGTACCACAAATCCTCCAAGGGCTCTGCTTCACTGAGCCTATTTTTAATGCTTAAGAGTTACATGTCCAGTAAGATCCATCTTCATTTCCCCTTGTTTTACTTCAGCCTTACCTTCTCTCTGAAACAACCTGGCTCACATTTTCCATGAAAAGATCCAACCAGAACTAACCAGTATTTTAACTCCTCAGACACACAGTGAGGTATTTATTTGGCTACATGTGCTGTGTCAGATTGTCTGACAGAGTCAGGCAGAAGGGAGGGGGCTTTGCACTGGTGTCATCGAGGTTTTTGAAAAAGGTGTTTATTGGGCAAAAGTTGACAGAAGAATTGTAACTAGCATGGAATAATGTTTCTTGCATCATAACATCAAAAATTATTCTGAACACAGCCAGCCCATGTGAAACTGTGCCAAATCAGACAACTTGGTCTTTGCCCAAATACTCTGGAAAAAGCAAGCAGAGAGGGCTTGGACATATTTCTTTCAAAGTAAGAGCCACACTGACTCACACATGTAGATTTGTTCTCAATGTACATTTTGAGCCACCAAACACAAAAACCTAACAGAACTTCTGGCTTAGAGTAGTTAAGTGACTAACAGGCTCAAAGAGCAGGTAGAAAGTCAATGTGAAGGGAGCAGCAACACCCTTGATTTCCCTCTGGAAAACAGCAGCTGGCCCCTAACCTCCAGCCAGCCCCAAAGCAATGATGAATCACCATCTTCTTGTAGTGCTGAAGGATTTTGTTTTAAAACAGGTTGGAGGGAAGCTCCGGAATATGAACGACCACGATCACATGAATCAGTTCTCACACACCATATGATTACCCTTTCAGAAAAAAAAAAAAATCTGTTTAGAATTAAAAATGTGACAGTTCCTGGCAACAGAAGATTGATTTTTCTTGTCAGGAACTGCATTTTGGGGAACAGAGGGTTCCAGTATTACACAGCAGCACTTATCTATACAGCACTGCCTGGAGCCATCACAGGAGCTCAGGGACTGCTTGAAGGCCTGAAGAATACAGGAAGAAATATCAGCTTCACCTCCTTAAGGAAGGGCAAAACAATCAGTTTTATTAAGTGTAAACAAATGAAATATTGAAGACAGTACTGCAATATTCAAGTTAAGCAGACACATACACTCTTCACTTCTCTCCAAAGGAAAACAGCACACATCAGAAGGGGATCATATGCACTACATGTTTTATTAAAAATGCAATTGTACTTTATATCGAACAGTTTTATCATATGAAACTAAAATGATGGACCAATGCACATGTTGCCAATATGCAGGATCTGTATCAAACCACACAAGATTATTTCAAGGAACAAGGACACCTGGCAAAATGGGATCTGATGCAGCCCAAATCTCTCAGATCCTTTGGGAGGGGGATGAGAGCTGGCCCTGGCTCCCCACCCTTTGCACAGAGCAGCTCTTGGTTCAGGTGAACTGCCTCATCCCAGCCTCCCTTCCTGCCACACTGCCATCCTTGCCTTGTCCCCCAGAGCTCCTCTACTCCTTTCTCTCTTCTGATTCAAATCCACCACCAGTCCCCTCTATCCTTTCCTAAACTTCTCATGCCAGCAAGTCCTTAAATGCTCCACAGTGCTTCTCTAATGCATCAGCTCAGGAACAGCTTGGCTTAGTCTGAGCAAACAAATCAAAACATCTCCGACAAGAGAGTTGTGAACAGCTGCATTCTCAAAGGGTGGGTGAGGAAACCCATAAGAGCAGCTCCTTTATACATTATCACTGCTGGTGCTTCTTCAGATCTGCCTCTTCCAAAAGTCAAATGCTTTGAGCTCAGCCCAGCAGCAACAGCCAAGATACAAAATTGCCTTTAATTTTTTGTCTGTGCAGAGAATATTTAAATATCAAGGGGCTGACCTAGAGAAGTATATGGGTTATTAAAAGAGAACTGTTAATTATCAATACTATTTTAGTCACTTGGACTCACCAGAGCATTGCAAGTGAAGCTGGGAGCCACTGTAATTATTAAATACCTTCAGTTAGCTGCTGCTCCAGTCCTAAGTCTCAGGGCTCATGCTACATCAGCAGACCTGACTTCACTCTTCTGAAGAAATTTAACTCAATATGCTTGAGAGTAGGATTTTGGTGGCATCTGCATACCATTACTCAGATCATTCCATCAAGGATTTATCTCCTCTTGCAGCTTATCTGGAGCCTTTATTAGAAAAGGATGAATTAAAATTAATTGAAGTTAGCTTCAGGATTGCTGTCACATTTTAGTAACAAGAATCAGCATGCACAGCTTCTCAGTTCAGAGACACAGAACTCTGCAAGAGCACGCTGAGCCAAGCAGCAGGCAAGGTCAGCTTGCACTCCAGCACCAAGGCATGCTGCAGGAGGAGGGCCCAGTGCTCTGCCTGCCCCACACAGCCAGGGCAGGAGAAACGAGTCCCATACTGGTGCCCTGCATTAACCTTTGAGCTGCTTCAGGGTGAGGAGACTCCCAAAGCTTTTCTGTGAAGTCCCTTGGGCCACATGAAGGCAAGTAGAGAATTCACATTTGCTGCTTTCACTGCAGGCACTTCCTCCCTCCTGCTGTGCAATATTCCCCCTCTTTGAAGCCCAATCGATTTCCATGATCCCCAAGGGCCCACAGGAGTGTAACAATCTCATTTCTGAACACAATGCAGAGCCCACGGTGCTATCGATCACAGTTTAAAGACTTCTCCACTTCAGGGCAAAACCTTACAAAATGCTTTAATGTATCTACCAAGTTATGTTAGTTACTGTTTCTTTGGAGAACATACTGAACTGGCTATAAAGTCACTATACACTGCTCAGGTACTTCAAATACAGTATCTGAAAAACAATAAAATAAAAAGAACTAGTTGATAAGAAAAGAAAAAGCAAGAACATCCATGATTTTATTACAAAAACACCCAGCAACTGTATTTAACACAAAAACAGTAACTGAGAGTCTCTTTTTATTTTTCTTTCAGTGTACATGCTCATTATTATTCCATTTAATTTACAGAAGGGCTATGTAAAATGAAATTAAATTTAGAGAGGAAACAAAAAGGAAGATTGAGGCATAGAATTTTCTTAGCAAGCAACGATCACAGGAGACAGCACAGATTGAACAGGGATTCAACAGGAGTGACACCTAGGGATAAAGGTAAACAGTAACTTTTTCCTTATCCATTAGATTCTCCATGGGGCTTTTTTGTTTGTTTTAGCAAAACAGTTTAGAGTATCACAGTATACAGGAAGACTAAATGGCGAAGAATGTCTCACACACACACACACACACATTTATCCCTGCTACTGGTCCAGGATCCAAAACTTCAGTTAACATTCGATTTCCTACCTCTCATTCATTGATAAACTATACAGGATTACACTGTACATGGAGTTAAAATTACAAAAATGTCATATTTACAAAAATCTGTACACACATAGTAAAACTCACAAAATTGTCATCTATGTATCACAAGTTGCGACACCAAAATATTAAAAATGGGATAAAATTATACATTTCTCTTGTCCATTTTTAAAAAGGGTTCATTATTTCAAAGACAGACCACCTATTTCTCCCAAATAAGACTGGTAAGAGCACTAGAAACCTAAAGTATCCTCCTGGGATAAAATGTCGCGAGCAGCATCTCCCAACTAGAAAGAAGCCTCTATCCTGTCTGCTGGGGTGGGGTGTGCAGTTAGCATGTATGTACAGAAACGGTGAAACTACAGCGAGGATGTCTTTGGCTAAACCTTTGGCATAAATTAAAATCATACATCAAAAGTTACAGAAAAGGTTATCTCGGTGATGGCGGAATTCCAGAATTTCTTTCTGAGATACCATTATATACAGCTTTTCTTTCTCTGAGGAAATAGAGTAGGAATAAAGGATTTTGGAACAGAGGCAAATGAGGCAACATTATTTCTTCATTAATTTTTTCACTAATATGAAAAATTGTATCAAATCTTTTCATTAAAACATAATTCAATCATAGAAATAACCACTTCCAGAATTTTTTTTTTTCTTTCGAAATTGCATATGAAAAAAATTAGTAAACCAGCCATGACAGAAAACAATTGTATCAGCATATCAAGTACATATTAGTGCAGGAAGGTGGATAAATTTGATCCACTGTATAAATAAGCTTTATGCGCAGTGTACATTAAATAACCACCACACCCCACTCACACCCAGTACACAGATGCTCCTCAGTGAAGATAAACGTTTATCAAGTAATTAAAGTGTATGTAGTGCAAATGTTACAACCAAGTATTATGCACATGCTACTTGCTTGGTTTAAAGTTACACAAAGATGTGGTGCCTGAAATCATGGACATATATACATCCTTGTCACACTTGGTACAATGTCCTAAGCCACAGAAATACCGAGGTGTTTAGATCTATATATATATACACACACGTTTTCTTAAAATGTGACCACCACATCAATACAGTAACACAAACAGACTAAAATCAATACCTGCTTCCAGATGCTCCAAGGCTCAGAAAGTTTGTGCTTCTAATTCTTGCAGTCATTACGTGCCCCTCTTCCATTTCCCCCTTCTGCCAGCTGAGAAGGAGGGACAGTCTCTTCAGGTCTGTGCTGCATAGGATGAGGGCAACGGAGAGGAATAAATGACGGCACAGGCACCTAAGCTGCTTTCCTCCATCAACAGTTCCATGCCCCATGATGAAGGGTTGAGAGAATTTCCTTTCCACACCGCTCCTGGGTGGAAAGGCTTATTGAAAAAAAAAAATAAAATCATAACGTGCTTTCCATATTATAAGTGGCAGCAAATCAAGGCACGCTGTTCTAATTCTGTAGCATTGAGATTAGCTGACTTTGCAGGGGATGCTCACTGGGGAAGGTCCGACGTTCTCAACTGGCTGCTGGGCCGTGTGGGGCCATACAGAGTAACAGAAGCTATGTGATTATTCTGCATCACCTGAAAAAGCACAGCAGGGAAAAGGGAAATTAAAAGAAGTGCTACACTAAAAAGAAATCAGAAGTATTAACACGGTGAAGACAGAAGTGATCTGCCTGAAGAAAGAAATTCCAACAACAAATGACAGCAACAAGCTCTTGGCTAGTTCCTAAAAACAGTATCTTAGATTTCCATGACACAACATCATCTGCTCCAACCAGCCATGTAAATGGATCTCCTGCTAGCATGAGTTCCAGGTGACAAACTTGAAGTTTCAGCTTTAACATGCAAATGTACAACCTCAGAGAAGAGGTTGCAAAGTTCCCTCTTTCTGCCAACAGGCACTAAAATTACACCACTCCCAAGCACTGGCTTTGCAATAGGAAGTAAGAAGCCACTCATATTAATAGCAAACTCCTCATCTTCCCATGCTCAGACAAAAATAAAAGGGTTTTTTCCTAACCTCAAAGATCATTCGCTGCAGTCCAAAGCAAAAGGTTGACCCAAATGGGTTAGTGTTGTTCGGAGATGATGACCTGAACAGCAAAGAGAGAAAAAAAAAATTAAATGGATATGTGAGCATCAGGAACATCTTAAAGAAGAATAACAACTCAGCAACACAAAGTAAATTACAGCATCTTTATCATGGCTTTAATTCAAGGAAATAGCTCTACATTATGCAACACCACGGCTAGACTCCAAGTGAGCCAAAGGAAACTCTGCTTGATGCTGCAGAGCCATTAATAACACTTGGGGATGAAGTAATCAAAAAGCTACTAGTGACCTCTACAGGAAGACTCTTCTGCATGTAACTTGAACAGGAAAAACCCTACAAAACCCCCACATACACATGAAGAGAGAAGCACCCTGTTCCTTACTACATATTATTTTTGTGCAAGATCCTTCCCTTTGTGTCTCAACCTTACCACATGTATTTACTGCATATAGTCTATTATTTATAATTACTATATACTGTTTATTAATCAACTGGATTTAGCATGTTAAGAAGACTAACCTACATAATGCTGAAATAGAATAATTCAAGTTTTATTAAACAGTATTTTTCAAAAAACTATGTACCACTCATCTTCCAGTTATTTCTGGTGGTTTAGGATTGTACATTGACAATTTCTGTTGACTGCATTGAATTTTAGATTACAGCCAAAAAAAACCCTAATGAATATTTACCTTTTGTCCTTTCTTGTAAACTGGTCAGTTTTTCAAATTGCATGTCTGAGCCATTTGAGATGTGCTCAGTAAAGCGCTCTCTGGTTGAACTACTCTCTACAACACAGATGGAAAAAATAGAAGGGCTCTATGTCATCACTATTTCACCTTAGCTTTACTTCATTCACATGGCTTCTGCTCTAATCATCTCACTGGCATAACACAGGAGTAAAGGGGAACAAAGAGCACAATGATTAAGGGGGGGAAAAAAGAAAAAAAAAAATCAAAGTCAAAATCATGTGAAAGTCTGATAAAAATACATTAATTTATCTAAAACTGCTGTGGTACTTGCACAGTACCCATCACTTACACTTGTCTTGAGATAAAAATCATGGTTTCATATCATAAAATGAAAACTGCAAACAGATAATGGCCATTTAACCCAGTATCCACCTCAATGCCTGCAGTAACACAGCAAATTCAAGGGCTATTCTATCTTCAGTCAGCCTAAAGAAGCTTTAGAACCATATATGTTCATAAAAGACAATCTTCTTCAGATAAAGTGCTTTTTTGTATCTTATCATATACATATATACTGTGCTACACAATGTCATGTTAAAGAAATACTTTATAAAAAGTATAAAAACTCTACACTATTTATTACTCATAAAGACTTTTTAATACACTGTTTTCTCTGGTATCTTCTCTGGATTTTGCATTTCAAGGAATTTTGGAAATGCTTTCACTCAGCATGTCAGTTATTTCCCCTCAGAGCAGCTGTCTTGTCCTGTTAATGGCCAAAACCCCTGAAACTTAAACCAGCAAAACAGTACAGAAGTAACCAGTGCCATAAACACTCTTCCTCATCCTCTGTTGTCAGCCCAAGCAAATTCCAAGCCTTGCCAAGCAAAATATAATCCTTTCCAAGCAAAAGAGGTTTTTACCTGTGAAGTACCACTGGCTTCTCTACAGGATGCCCCAGTAGATCCTGAATACTGTCCCACTGTAAATACATAAATGAATTTGTGTTAAAATGATGCACAAGAAAACTCCTCTTTTTATCTAGAAGAGTGCCATGCACATTTGTTTGTGACAAACCTATCTGTCAAATAAACCTGAGGTTGTATTTACAGAAGTATTTTGTGACCGGAGCCATACTCAGTAAAGGAATTATCCACTGCTAGGGCTAGTAAATTCTCTTAAGGTATAGTCTCATTTTTGTCTAAAAATAGTTTTGAATTGGAATTATTAATATAAAAATTTCTATATGTCTTATGGATAAAATGTAGCTGGAAAAGTCTTGTGGCATTTTAGGGGCACCTCAGAGACCAAAGCAGCTGTGGGAAACTTCAACAAAATATCCTCTTACATACCTCTGCAGAGAGGAAAAACAGCCCCACTGCTACCTCTCACAAAAGTCTTTCCTTGATTTAAGCAACAATATTGGAGAAGAAGCTGCACTATTTAATGATTGGGAAGTGCCCAACAGTTCTCCTCACTTTAACCAGACTCCAAGAAGCTGCAGTTTCACACACAAGACTGAAGTAAGACACAGCACTGAAGGGAGTAAGTCAATTTAAATCAAAAAGCATAGAATGGTGTCTTCCACATTGCTGACTCCAATTTTTCTTCCCAGTATGGGATCCAAAATTCAACAAGGAAAGCCTGCATTTGGCACCCCAGGAACCAAGAGAGCAGCACTGACCCTGGCTGAATGTTGACTGCAGAGACACTGATGAACAGTTTTTGAGAAGTTTTTCAACTTAATGCAGCTGTTAAATATGCAGCAGCAACAGCTGCCCAGCTGGGAAATTCATTTAGGTGGTAAAGCAGTAGAGTCTTCAAGGAGTCTGCTGTCATCAGGAGGTGTCATACTGGCAGTGACAATTTTGAAAGGCTGCTGCCTAAGAAACATCCCATTACTGGTGCCCTTCAGAAGTAAAGTGGAAGGGCACTGGACTCTCTTGTTAAATAGTACATGTCTTCAAGAGCTATGGTCAGTACAATAGCTCTGAGAATTTTATTTAGGAACATGTCTCCAGCTAACATTCAGCCACCACTGCTGTTGTTTTCCCCACCACTTATTTCACTATTTCTACCTGCAGCTGTGTCAAAATGCAGGCCATGCCATAATGCAGTAATTTAGTTAACGTGAAGTGTGCTTTTTTGAATGAATTCAATCTTTTAACACACCAAAATATTTAAAACACAAGATACACAGTAACTTTTGGCCATCTACTATTCCAAATTAAAACAACATAACACCATTTCTGTAATTTCTTTGAAGGGTATTTTAAGGTTGGCAGGAATTGTTTAGATGTTTTAAGAAAATCAGGAAAACACTCAGTTCTGCACAGGCTTACCTTGCTGTATGTTGTACATGTTTCTGTCTGTGAATCAGCACTATCTATGAAACAAAAACAGAAAAGCTTTTATAGCTTAAGTTTGAACAGTCCCCTACACAATCATTTGTTCTGGCAATTTAATTCAGATAGCAGGAGACACAGAAGCATTAGGTCATGTCATATACAAATTTATCAGCATTCTCTAGCTGACAGAATTGTCAGTAACTGACTAAATGCCAGTTAAGGTGATAAAGCAAACTCCCTTATTTACAGCAAGTCCCAACTTTAAGGTTATAAAACCTGAAGCTTTAATCTCACATGAAGAACAGCACTGTAAAAGAAACTCCATCTCTGCACTGAGCTAACAGGCCTAGCACAGCCACTTGAGGAGGTAACATGATTTGGACTCATTAAGTCCAAAACACTCCACTGCACTGGAAGGAAATCTGGCTAAAAGTGACATCAGGACACTCAGGAGCTGGCAGGCCTGAAATCACTTAAAACACTGCTCTTCCAAAAGAAAGATGGCAGACATCTTGGAAATGACAGCCTACCTATTAAATAATACAAGGACATCATTGCATTTACAATTACATCTTTTAAACAGAAACTTTGCTGGTGGTTTCAAGTACTTTCATACCTTATATACATATATTTGGGTACTCTTAAATCCTGAAAGCACGTTCCAAAAGCAGTGGGAACAAACGTTGACACTAAACATGTCAAACATAGCTTTTGGTCAAGTTAAAGACCATTTGTTCCTCTGTATTTTTTCCTCTCTAAACATGTTCTCTTTGTGCTAAGAGCTCAGTGTCTGTGCAACTTCAACTCTAGCTCTCAATTTATCATCTGAACTTGAACTACAAAAGGGAACTAATAAAACTGCATCAGGCACTGCCACCAGAGGGAAGATGGGCTCTTCAAAACTGTTATAACATCTGTTCACAACTTGTTACATGTCTTGGGCATAACCTAGAGCCAGAAAAGCAGGTTAGAAATGCCAAATAAACAAAAAACCAGACACCTTAAGAATAAATTTATAATGCTACTTGAGGTAAATAAAATTAATCACAAATAAATGCTTTGAACTACAATAACCTAAGGGAAAATAATTTCAGAAGAGAGAATTTTCAGGCTCATTCTCTTCTGAAGTACAAATCAACTTTCATGTAAGCCTGTATACACAAAAATTGTTTTCCAGGTTTTTAATCCTCCATATGCTCCAACTACTGTGACAGCCACAGGAGGATTGCACTTCACACAGCAAAGTGCTTGCAGTAAACACCAATCAGAATGAGGAAAACATCCCCGGCCAAAACCTAGGCAGCAGCTGGCATTCTCAGGATTATCCAAATACCTTCCCTGTACACATTTTTTCATGTGTTGAAGAAGTCTACTTCAATCCCTGTGATCTTCAGACAGGGTTCCCCTACTTTGCTGAGATTAGTTACTCGCACAGAGCTGGGAACATCTTAGTACCTTGCCAAATCAGCACTACCAATTATAGATTTATTTTTTCAAATAGAGATTTTCAGGTGAACACAAACAGACATACTTTGTCTGTAGCACAAAGCGTCAACATATTCTGGATGTTAATTTTCATTGCCAGATAAACCAGATTATATTAAATACCAGTGGACTGGACAGATGAGCTCAGACTAACACTGTCTTACAGATTTTGAGCCTTCAGGCACAAGGTAATTTATTTTAGCAGAGCAGTAGCATTACAGGATACTGTGATGTTGCTGCTAAATACTTCTGTGATCCAAGTAAGTGAGGAGGTAGTGTAAGTAAAATCACAGAACTGCTACCTTGCCCTGAAGTGTCTTTTCCACTTAAATAGAAACCTAATCCAAACATTACGTCTCTGTCTCAATGACTGCTACTCTTAGTATCCTCTGATAATGCAGAGCTGAGATCAGAACTGATCCCAGCTGTCCTTGGGGGCCCCTGAAGCAGGACAGCAGGGAAATGCTCACCTCTCTTAATGACGAGTGGAATCTTGAATTCACAGCGATGGTAACTAGAAAGTGCAAATCACAAAGCTATTAGAAAACAGAGAAGCCAAGATAAACTGCACAGACTTACAGCTCTTAATAATCCCTTTAATGAAAAGCCACATCAATAATAAAATGAAAGTGAGAATCTATGATAGCAGATTAAGATCTCAGTCAGATTTTCTACATCAAAAAAGGCAGCACTCTGGGAACGTGCTAATACAATTCTTTAGAGGACACAAGAAGTCCTTCAGCACAAATTACTCTATTGTTACACAGAGTGGATGAAGAAATACTTAGCTATGAAAGAGCACTATAGATTTCTCTAAGTGCTTTAATCAGACATCCGATCACTGACTCATACTTGTCCTCTAAAGAGTTTACACTTACAAAGTACTGAAAACATGTTCAGAAGCATGAGATTTTTTAATCACTAATTGAAATCATGTTGGGAAAAAACTAGCAACACAGCTACCAGTAAATGGGCACTCTTGCTAATACAAAGTTTGCCAAGTTTACACATCATACCTGGACCTTATCTCATTCA
>VRYO01001153.1:2100385-2133999 GCA_009812075.1 Sialia sialis | reverse complement strand
ATGTACTCTTGAAGAGATGAGTTCTGTACACTCACATGTTAAAGTTGTAATGACCAGGATAATTTGTATGCAGGACAAATTTCTTCACCTTGTGAGTGTTTGCATCAAAGAGAATATCCTGTTGAAGACAAAAAAAGACAGATGAAGCAATTTGGGTAGGAAGATGGCTTTCCCTAAACTAACCTGTGATTTTTTAAAATAGTACCTGTATGGAATGACATATTTATCTCACTGGAACTGAATCAATTTATGAAAAGTAGTATTTGAAAATAAGACTATTCGTAAATTCAAATAACACATTTCCTCCAGGACTCAATCACAACTGCAGCTTCATTCGCTAATGTTGGCAAGTTTTCTGAGGAGGTCTTGTTTTTCTGCATACTATCTACAGTAATATAGACTAAAACAAAACAGCTGCAAGAAGGAACATGAAGATTTAACTTCACTCCACAGCTCAGCAAGCTTTCACAACTGATTGTTATGGCATACCTGTCTCAGTTCTGTGGTACAGGGGCATGAATCTCAGCAACAAGAGCTAGTTACCTATGCATCAGGCATGACAGAAAAAGGAGAAAACCTAAGATTGCCAAAGTGTAAAGAGCTCTCCATCCACTGGTGGAGATAAAATAATGCTGATTAAATTTGTCTGTGTTAAAGGAAAGTCAAGTGTAGCTTTTCATATCCAGAGCAATCAAGAGTTTTGCAGTCTCTCATTTCCCTCAAGCTTTAGCCTCCTGAAAGGATTGCTGTGTCACTAAACCAGAAACTTGCATGAATTGTTTAGGGAAGCTTTCCACTCACCACTCCAAGTGTGAAATAATTGAAGAAGTAGTCATTGCACTTTGATGGGACCTGCTTATGGGGCGAGGGCGAATGGATTTTCATCT
Organism: Sialia sialis; assembly: GCA_009812075.1. Classification (NCBI taxonomy): domain Eukaryota; kingdom Metazoa; phylum Chordata; class Aves; order Passeriformes; family Turdidae; genus Sialia; species Sialia sialis. The sequence goes on along the minus strand of VRYO01001153.1, from coordinate 2,133,112 downwards.
GCAAGAAACACACTTTTCAGATGCATTCAATAATGCTCAGATATAAATGCCTTTAATAACATCTTTACATTCAAACAAATGGCCATAATCTCATTTGAAGCCTTTGTTCAACTGTGTAAGATAGTGTGCTTTGCGACACGACCATCAGCTGCCTGCAGCAGCACAGTGACACATCAGCTTTTTCAGTTACTGGAACTAAAAGGTTTTTCTTACATGATGCTGTGTAAAAACATCAGAAAAAGATCAAAGTATATGCTGAGGTTATTTTACATACACTATAAGTGGAAAAAAAACAGGCAGCACACACTTGCTAAGGCACATTTGGATACAAAAGTATTCCCATTTGTAACAATTCTTAAACCACTCAACATCATGCAATTTGATTTTTAAAATGAATTTAAGTAGATTTGCATCAACTTATATTTTTAAAAAGCTTTTTAAAACCTATTATATAATGGTTCAGCCTCCTCTATTATGTCAAGTAATATGTTGAGCACTTGCAATTTGTGCTACAAGGCAGCTCAGCTTCACTGGCCTTGCCAAACACAAGCACTATGATGAGACTGAGACACCACTGAACGAAGTCTGTGCCTGAATGAATTCCCTCACCTTGTCTTCAGACTTGTAGAAGACTTTGTGTGGAGAGCCCAAGGTGCTGAGCACATCCTGGCAGGAATCACCGAAGTACACACAGCGCTCAAATACCCGCATCTTGGCATCGGCTAAAACACCTGGGCCACAGCCTGAGGAATGGAAAACAACCCTGCATGCATCCTTCCTGATCACAGAATGCATCAGCAAATCAACACCAAAGGGTTAGCATTCCTCTATTTATCACAAACCAAACAGCTGCATTCCTCAGACAACAGTGCCAAACTAAATTTAACCATTTACTTTGCAACAGGGTAAACATTTCTTATCAGAGCAGTGCATGTGCTGACTGTTGCATGGTTCCCATTTTAACCTCCAGTTTCAGCCATGCTACCTTCACTTTCTTGCCATTCACATAGACACGAATGGTTGGTTTCCCAGCCCATCTGAACTTGATCAGGTGGCTATTAGCAGTAAATACAAGAATTATTTCTATCTCTAGAATATTCTACTTTAGCAGCTAGAGATTTATCTCCAGCTAAAAACATCAAGCACATAAAGTAAAATCCCTCATCCATATTAACTATATATCAGAAACACACATTCTTTACTCAAGATTCCCATAACTTACTAAATCAATAGCAAGTACATCCCTGTGCAAACATTAAAACCAGATCTTATTGAATAGCCATTAGAGATGAATTGCTGATGTGTTACCAGATGTTAGGAAATGGAAAGATGTTGCAGTTTGAGAGCCCATTTGCTTTCAGGAATGCAGCATCTTTCATTTACAAGAATGCAAGTACACATATGCAGCAGTTACTGCAAAACACAGGATGTGCTCTAAAGACACACTTAGCTTTCCTCACTATGCATTATTTATGGAGCTAGTTTCCCACTAAAATAACCCAGAAAAACTAATTCAGTCATCCTTGATTTCTTAAGGAACAATAACCTCAAATTAATACATAGGCAGAGAAACTTAAGCTAGAACAGGTGTGTAATATGTTCTACAAGAGTTTCTACAAACTTTGCAAGATAAGAACAGCATATATCCAGATTGCCTCTCTGCAAGTTTGTCTGAACATCAGTGATATTTTACTAATTATTTTACTCATTGACAACATTTTCTTTAAGCCGCATGCATAGATATTTTTAATAACTTGACATGATCTTAAAAGTGTCCAATTTCTCAAAATAATTTACATAATTATGATGCCATAGCTAACTCCTTCCCCAGTACACGAGGATATATGTTGTCTGCACTGGACAGATCTACCCTATCTTCCTCTGTAATGAGAGAAGCAAATTAGCTTGAAAATACCTGCTCCGTTTTTATTAATAATTTTTTATTCTTCATCCACAATTTTCTTTTTCAACTTTTGCCTATTGTGAATTATATTCCAAGTGTTTCCTCGATATCCATAAAGCTAACAACCAGAACAGGTCAAAAGCTGAGCCTCCTAATGAAAATTGTTAAAAAGATTTGAGTATTTTTTTTAAAAACATTGTCAAGTCTCAAGTTATGGTGGCTGACCAATTCTCCTCTACAGTTCTTATATCTTTTTAATTTCTGAGCACCCTCTGAAAGCACCTATAAGGAGAAGGACTCTTCAGCTTCTCTTCACTTTCACCACTGTCTCCTACAGTAAATGAAAACAGAACTGAATTGGAAGTGCAGTTTAAGGCTGCAGCATTAATGAAGTCACTTGCTGGCATTTTTAAAAGCTTCCAGATTTAATTACAAGAATATCAACATCATACAGCTCCCTAGAATCTCAGAAAATGCACACTTATACAACGTTTCTTGGCTTGTCATGGGTTTTTTTAGTGATTTACTAAGAACAGTGATCTGTTTACTTCTACACATATACCTGGAGACAAAGCCCATTTCTGCAAATAGATTCTAAGGACTTGGAACATGTGAAGGCTCCAGTTCTCAAGGAAAATGCAGCAGCAGGCAAGTTCATCTTCAAAAGGATTTAACTGGGTTTTGTTTCCAATAATTCAAAATAAGGTAGATACAACACTTTGAAATCACTTATTAAATCCTCACAAATAACCTATGCTTAATTTGCACAGGTTTACCCTTCTCCTGAGGAGAACAGCCAGTGCAATGTTCAGAGTGTCTCCAATACCTGCAGTGAGTAGGCGAAGCCGTAAACCTGAGGGTCCAGTTCCATCTCGCAGAACATCGACGTTCTCGGCATACACATTCCCAAGGAAACAGCTCAGAGGCATCAAGGGAGCCCTGAAACCAAGCACACAAAATGTGTGTAAGATTTGCTTCACCTTCAAATTTTCCTGTAGCAAGCTGGTACCAGCTCACTGGAACAGAGCACATTAATTTTGACAAAGCTGCATGTAACTGAGACTGAAGATTTAATGTTGTATCAAACAGAAGGATCAGAAAGTGTGGGGGAAAAAGGAAGAGGAACAAGGCAGTACTCACATGCAAGATCTTTACCAATAATGAAAATAACAGCAAGTTTCAAAGACTCCAGGTATTAAGGAATTACAGGAACTGTACCTAGCCTTTGGATATCTCCTATGAGGAAATGTCAGCTCGGATTTCTCTCAGAGAAAATGGAAGTTGTGGAGTTTTTAAAGCTAAATCCTTGACCTAAGCATATCACCCAAATGCAGCAGAGCTTCTTCCATGATGCCTTCACTGCTCTTGGGAAGGTACCTCACAGCCCAGACCATGAAATCAGTTTGTACACCAAATGCATGTGTGCTGCTTTACTGGCAAAGCTTTCAATTTAATTCAACAACAATATCATTTTAGAAAAATAACAGCCCCAAGTGAGATATTTTTTAATGGTAAAGCATAATTTCTGTGTATCAGCTTGTATATGCTCTCTAAAATTCCCTGCTCTGGGTGACTGATGAGCTGAAAGTTAGGATTTGAGCGCTCTCTCACACACAACAGAGCCTCATGCAACAATCAGTGCTTTCACTAAAGCTCACCATGTCACAGATGGGCACAGACAACAGCATTTTTCTCAAGTGCACTTATTTCTAATTAGGAGCCAATGTCTGCATAAACAAGGCTCCCTCCCTTCTGAGCAGTAATCCAAGGATGTGTTTATCTCCTGGCCTTAAAACTCAGCTGTCTCTGCAACAAATGCCATCTTATCAGTTTGGGTATTTCTACAATTAGGTATCTCAGAACCCTAAGATGGTTTGGGTTGTAAGAGACCTTAAAGACCCCATAATTCCAGCCCCTCTGCCATGGGCAGGGACTCCTTCCACTAGGTCAGGTTGCTCAAAGCTCCATCCAGCCTGGCCTTTAAAATAGTAATCTCAGTCAGGTATCTCCACTGAATATATGGCAGATTATGCATATGGAATATTTTATTAGTTTTATATAGCAAGAGAGTTTAAGATCTTTGATAGGGCCCTGCCATGACATAAATATTATCAATATGCTACAAGCTAACAGACTGCCTACACCAAGTTTGATTTGCTTACGGAGAGGTCATTAGCATACAAACATAATCTAAAGTCAGAATAGCCTAAACATATTTTACTAAATTCATAATGTTTCCTAATTTAATTAATTCATTGTCAAGTCAATTGAACTTGCCTACTACAGCTGAACGAAACCCATTTTACAGCAGCATAAATCAAACTAACATTTGATTATAAGACCTGAGGACAACACCTACAGAAGTCTGACTGAGGTTGGCATCTTAAGGCATTGTGCACATTACCAAATTACTAGAAGACCCAAACTGAAGCAAAAAAATTACACAGTTCTATTTAGCAATGGCAAAGCACTAAATAAATGATGGAAAGAGCTGTACATACTTGGTGTCCTGCAGACTGTTTCCATTGTAGATGTACATGCGTTTCACAGTCGCGCCATGCGGAATTTGCAGCGAGGCCAGACCATGGGCAAAGTTAGGCTGTGGGAACACAAAATCATTCTTGTTACACAGCACAGCAGACATTTCAGCTCTAGGTCAGAAATGGCTTCAGAGACACAGTATATGCTTACCAATACAAGTAAGTCTCCAGCAAAAGACAAGGGGACAAAATAACAGAAAAACCCAACCTCCAAGGTGGTATTTCTTTATATTCCACCACTCCCAGATTCCCAAGCTAGGACAAAATACTCACGATGTTTATTCATCAAAAGATGCCATTAGTCTGACAATTAGCCACTGTGTGTACTGAGAATCCAAGATCTCCCTTGGTTTGGTCACTGGCAGGTAGCAATTTCCAAGTATTTGTACTGATACACTGCATTAAGGGTCTAAAAAAATCATCTCTCTTAAAAGGAAAACTTCTTTTTTGTCTCCCACTGGATTAATTTCAACCTTTTAATATTTTTGCTGGTTTGCATGATGACTTATCTGATTAACAGAAGCTTATTCATTAAATAGATTTTCTGCTCTCCTTATCACCACATTCTCACACATACTGTTTTGACAGGGATTTGAGTGCTCTCATCAAATAGAAAGCATGGTAAAGAAGTCAGAATGACTCTTACTGCACTAGAAGAAGGAATTCCTTTCAATTCTGAATATGACAAGATATTCAAGACCAATAACATATTTTGCTGTCACCAGACAGAAAAAACCCTATCTTTTGTGTCAACAAAAGAAGATGCACAATATGCAAACACTTACCCGGTCTACTTTAGCAGGACATCACATAAGGTAAACACATATACAAGTTCTTGGGAAAAAATTAACCTAGAACATTGACTTTCAACTACTGTAGGAATTAAGAAAGGAACCTCCACTCTAGAGATCTCCTGACTTCAATTCTCTTCCTGAATTTGACATGAACATTAATACCTTTTGCTTCTTAAAGTATGAGACTTCAGATTACTGAAGTGTGAAAAAGTTTTCATGTTCTCCTCACCTGCAGCTTGTTTCCAGCTGTACAATAAAATACAAAGTTTTCTTCACAGTTCTTTCATTTCCATAAGCAGAAGATTACATTACTCTGCAAAGTAGCTTAGCATTCCTGTACGATCTTCCACGAATTTGACAGATTCAAATTTGATTTCACTCTGCAGTCTTTTTTGATGTTCCTCTCTAAAAATCTCCACAAATACTTGTCTTCCCTGTGGACTGTTTCATACTACTCTGTTTTCAAAACAATCCTTCTACATGTTTCTGGGGAGACTTTGGCATTATACTCTATGCAAAGAACATTTTACTAACGTCACTAGAACAAATGTGTTGGTCTTGATGATCCCTACAGGTTCCTTCAAACTTAAGATGTTTCATGATCTTTTCAAATCTTTGGTAAAACAACTAACTTCCTCAGTAGTTTGGCTATTTCATTCATCAATGCCCTGGGAACTCTTGCATGAAAAGAAACTATTCTTTGTTGGGGCATTCTTTTTTTTTGGCTTATTAGGTTTCTATTCACCTTCCAATGTGAAACCCAACTGACCTTCACTACTGCTAAACAATAACTTCCTCCAGTTACACCCTGTGACATGTCAACCACAACCACTAAAGCACTAGGCTGTGACAAAGAACACGTGTCATCATGTTGCTTGTTTCTCTTCTTTGTTTTGGCTCTTTATATGCTCCTTTACTTTAATGCTTTTTAGCTGGTAAAAGGAGATTATACAATTGAGAGCATTTTCATCTTCACACAAAACAAGTTATACATATATTTTTGTTAGTACAGAAAAAAAACCACAGAGGACCTGATCTCATTTCCACTTTAGACAGGGATTTCCAAAGATTTCAAATAATGCAGTAATGCGTTTAATTATTCAATAACTCATCCAAACATTTGGTGAATATGCAAACAGGCATTACAAATAAAACTCATTCATTTGGCTTGCTAAAAGCACTCATAATGAAGGACACTTAAGATGAAAATGGATTTTATGAAGTCTATTCTACTTTTGTTGCATAATCACTTTGATGAGATTCAAAAATATCTGATAAAAGAACAGCCTCCCAGTAGATTGCTTAATATTTATGTATTTGCATAGACAGCACTCATATTTTTAGAAGACTGCTAGTCACAGCATCATGATGCAAGCAAAAGCCCTAAGCACACGCCTTTTGTCAACAGGAAGTAAATTTTTAACTTTGAGATGGGTACATAGCATTAACAAGAACACAACTGAGGAGTTCAATTCCTTCCAAATCACTGTTTCTTTTGCTTACAAAAGACAGACACAATGATACTTTGCAAGTACCATAGAGGCAAAAAAAAAGACCATCCATTATTAATTCAAAATGATTGCTGACCTCATACTTCGGGGTTTCAGTCCAGGAGTCCAACTGAAAAGAAAACGACAGTCCTCTGAAATTGAGGTGAAAGAGTTGCTCAGCTGAGTTATACACTAAAAGGGAAAAGAAAGTAAAATCAGAGTTGCCAAAATAATCTAAGAATTCTCCAGTTGATATCTAACAGCACTTTCATCACCTCAGTGAGTTTGTCACATCTCAGAATGCAGGAGGAACACCATTACACTGGACTGTAAAAGCTTTGCTCTTAATTCGATGCAGTAAAACACAGCAGTAAGAGAAACTATAGACTGATTACAGTTGCCTCTGCAAGCCTGCAGGCACTAACCTATTCCTAACAATACAATTACACAACATGACACAATCAATTATACTTTAATATCTCTAAGTAGTTTAAATAGCCACTAATAGTACAGAACAACTCTGTTCATTGTTATATAAAACATTGTACCGTGTTAACAAGAAAGTCTGAGAGAGATGTGCACAGAACAGTGATAATTTCCTCTTTGACACCATGGGGCAGCACGAATGGGAGCTCAAAGGAGAGCTCACCCTGTGACCCACACTTCCACCTCTCCTCCCCAGAGGAGCTCCCGTGCCCCGATCAGCTCCGTGCATTCCTGGGTAACACAGCCCAAAGAGGAAATGCTTCAGACATACAGGTCCTAGGCCACTTACAATGATCATTAAAAATAGCCTCAACAGAAACAGCAGCCAACCAGTCAGCTCCCACAAAGAGCACTAATAAATTAGAGCATGCACAGAACTTCCAGCTGTCACCACATCACGAGATGTCCTGATTCATTGCAATCAATTGCACAACATCAACTACGAACAACAATAAATGTCCTCCCAGTACTTACTCCAACAAGACATACTGTTTTCTAAGACTGTGGAAAGATTAAAAAACAATCCCAGAAGACTGAGAGCTTGGGAACTGTTTGGGGATTGATTTTACAAACTTCAACCTGTGCCCAGCAGCCACTGGGGGAACAGAGTGTTCTAGTAACACACAGGAGCTGACAGCTTGAAAACACCAGCGGCTAAAAACAATAAAGAAACCCTCTAATAAGAGAAGCTGCTTTCTTCCACATTACAAAGGCTCAATATTCCCTTTCTTCTTAAAATGTTATATTTAAAAAGACACAGCACAGAGAGAAAATGCATATAAAGAAAAATTTTATTCTCTCCCTCCCTCCCACAGTGTCTTTCAAATGTTCAACTTGAAAGACCTATTACAAGGTATCTGGACAATGCCAGGCCACCCAGGATAGAAAAATAATAGTTGAGCAATAAGCATTAAGCTTTCAAAAGTCATCATTTGCCTTTTCTACAGAATGTGCTGGCTAAGAGTCTTTTTCCACGCTTGTCACTGAAAGGAAAACGTGTGGAGAGAGGGAAATGTTTTGATCAGCAGGAAAATTATACAAATCTCTCTCATGTGATAAATTATGATACATCTTTTCCAAAGCCCACAGCCAGCTGGAGAACTATTTTTCCCCTAGTCATGCCAAGTGTGATATCTGATTATACAAATCACATCAGTTCCCATCCCCTGCAATGTTTGTTGACGCTTAGGTTTAAAGGGCAAGGAATTTTTTTATTCTTGAGAAGTTCTCACATTTCACTCAAAACCACAGATCACAACCACATGACTGAACAAGGTAAGGATTTTTTTTTTATTTATTACGTTTATTTAATTTTTATCAGACAGGTACCTGCTAACTCCATTCAAAATTGCTGACAGAAGCAAAAAGACTACTTCTCTGCTGCTGCACTCTGGGGAAAGGTAGGAGGTTTGCCTTCCAGGAAGGCACCAGAGTGTGACCAGCTGGGAAATATTTCTGTAGAGCTGACAGGAGAAAGCCATCAACACCAGCAAGGCTGCAAAATGGACACAGCTTTGGTAAAAGCAGAGGCAGATCCAAAAGTCAATTCTTACTGGTATCAAGAGCCTGGGCTCCTGCTGAAGTCCAAGAGTTAGAGACCCAGAACACAGTAACCCCCTCCATCCCTGCAAGGCCACTGTGGTAGGAAGGAAAGAGGACTTTTTCTTCTACTTTATGACTTGAGTTCAACCCCTCAGCCCTGATCCTTGCTAAATGGCACTTTGGTACAAAGCCACATCCATGAAGACTCAGGACAGGATGTGGTTTCAATAGAGCCACTGGCAAAAGCAAGCCCTTCCCAGCAGGAGGTCAGGTCAGAGAATCATGGAAATGTGGGATAAAAATTTTGGCTTCCATGAAGCTGTTGACCTCCAAAGTGGTTGTATTTCAGTAAGCCCCATGACAAAGGTACTGCAATGTTTCAAACTAACATTAGCCAAAAAGTAATGAAGCTGGTTGGTTTTTCTGATGACTCTTCTTTTTTAAAACCACTGATCTGGCAAAACCAAAAATGCTCACTGAAGGTTGGTTTCAACACAAAACTGTTGCTAACCTTTTGAAATTTATTTTGAAACTACCACTGTATCCTGTTGCAGGAAAGTTCTGCTGCAACCACCTTGGCTTTAAGTGAAAGACATTTTGAAATTCTAGTGGAGGTTAACAGATAAATAAAATATGTTTAAAGTGCTTGCACTGGGGATTTGGAGCAGTATTAGCACAGAGGAGTGAAGGGATGGTTATGTTCCTTTCATTCACGAAAATGAGCATTAGGTGCTTTGGTCACACTAAGAGGAAGGTTTCTCCTCCCACTCCAGCTGCAATTTTTGTGCAGTTGTGTTGGACATGAAAACACCATCACCATCTCCACCCATGTGATGAAAACCATTCTGGTTCTTCATCTTTTCTGCTTCAGAAATCACAAAAGAAGAAGAGAGTTATCAAAAACTTGTGTTGTGTATTACAGTTCAAACTGTGACAGGCAGCTCAATACAGAGCATTTACCTCTGCTAAGTAGGCTGTAATGGAAAAAGCATTTTTCCAATGAGGAAACTTGAATAAGCAAACGCATTAGTGAAATGGTAATAGAGGCCAACATTTTAATAAATACATTTTCTTATCTACATGTCACTGGATGAAAAAATCTTATGAAAAACTATCACCAGATGAAGCAAGTGTGCAAGTTTTCTTAATTGAATATAACAGGTGCACAAGATCTGCAAATTCAGCACAAGGACAACGGTGCCAAACTGTGTTTTTAAGTGCCTACATATGATTTTATGCAGTAATAAAACATGCTACCACTTCCACAGGCAATGCTTAAGGCTAGATATGTATTTTTACAGCTCATGGTAATCACAATTTTGGAAGTGCTCCACCTCTACATATTTGCAAATAAACCACCATCGCAGAACAAATAAAAATGATAAGCCACCCAGGACACAGAACTACTTTTACCCTTCTTTACTTCTACAGTCTCTTGTACGTACCATTTCCATAACAGATCTAATCATAGACTTCAGAGCTTCTGTGTCAGAGGAACTGTTAATGTCAGGACTTTTAAAAGGCTAATTCTGGTCCTTTGTGTATGACAGCTAGAAATGCTCCAAGCTTCATTTATCTCAATCTGATATTCATCTACTACTGCAAACTTTTATGCAGTGATACTGCTCTACCCACATGACCCTCCCCAGCTAATAAATCCTGTTCTGTTATGTGCAAGAGATTGCCTGCAGAGAGCAGAGACAAAGGCTGGATATGCAATCACCATCCATCACAAAGAACACTCGCCTGTTTGGGAATCTGCCTGACTACTACAGATGGACTGGCTTAAGTTAAAAATAGAAAATGAGGCTCTGAAAATGGTATCTTGACTATATGGAGTTAATGTTCTTCCTTGTTGTGCCAGTTTGTGGCTCCATTTCTTGAAAGTTCCTGAGAACTTTAATTATAAATATCCTCTTCAAAGCTCCACCACTGGCTTTTTTCATAGCCTAACAACCCCCTGAAATACACTCTTCGTTTTCATATATAAACAAGGAGCTTAAAGATAGTCTTTTTCCTGCTGCAGAGATGGGGAACAGCCAAGTGGCTGTGCAAGAGTCAGAGTGGGTTCAGCCAGGTTAAACAAACTTGTCCTGGTTCTGCTCACGCTGCACGTAGACTGATTTCACACCTCCCCAGTGCTCCCAGTACAGGAGGGGAGCTCAGGGAGGTGTAAGCAGCTACGCACAGCTCAGATTTGATCCTGTCTAGCAGGGGTATAACCACATTTACAGATCAAGGAGACTGAGCAAACAGCCCTGGCTGACTGCAGAGAGCAGCTCAAATGTCTGTGCTCATGGTATACAAAATCCCTAAGCATGCTTGACCATGCACAAGGACATGTAACAACAGCACCAACAACAGAGCTCACAGTGCTCTGGTACTGGCAGCTCAAAATAGATCATCAATGGCACCTGAATACACCACTCAGTGCCAGTGACTCTCTGCCTCACCCCTTCACTTTTAACAAAGAGTCCCAATTGAACTGACAATACATTCTACATGACTTCCCAGCTGTAAGGACATGACCATTCTGGAACACAGTTCCAGATCATATGACAACAGAACTGCCTACACATTGCTCTAGGCAGACATACTGGAAAGGTTTCCTAGAAAGAAGTCTGTCAAGCTAGGTGTGCTTCTCAGAAAGCTTTTGGCTTACCTCCTGGATGTGTTGCTCCAAATGACTGATCAATTTGTTCTATGGTTGGAGCAATTGCCTGAGAGTTAAAATGGACACCACTGAAAAAAAAAAACAAATTTAGTCTGCCTGAAGGAAACCAAACAGATGCTACAAACATTTACTAATGGCAATACCACATCTAAATTGTAAGAAGTCTCCAAAACTGAAGAGTAAACTGCAAATTTAACTGAGTGGCATGTTCAAGAAAGGATAATAATGTGCACTCCTTTATGACAACTAATTTTTACTTTAAAATGAATGATTGAAAAAATTAATTCAGGACATGAGTAAGACCAGCCACTTTAACCAAGAGGAAATCATGGGAGGTCTTAAACCACTTACCAATATTTTAACTTCACCTTAGTCAAGTCATAAACTTCAATCACCTGAAACACAGTAAACAGAAACATTGCCATAGTTCAGAGACTTGCAAATCATTACAGAGGTAAATTCGTATCAAAAGGCAAGACTAGCTAGTGCTGCTTGCTCCCCTTCTTACAGAACTCTGCCAAGATAAACCAGTGTCAGAGATCAGAGTTCAAAAACTGAGTCAGCAACTGCTCATCTGATATAAGGACTGAACAACTCTGGGTTCAGGAGAGAACCCCCATACCCCATGTACATCAGTACTGCCTGCAGGAAGAAATACTGTTACTGACACATCAGATCTTGATTTCTACAAAGTTTACTCTTAAATTCGAAGGAAAGCAACAGCAAGGATTAGCTAATTAGGGAACGCTCTGATGAATGTCAACAGGCCATTCCTCAGGTTGCTCCTATTGCCCTGAAGAATGGCTGTGCAGGGAACAAAGTCCTAACACTGACTGTACTGCTGTAACTTCCCAGCTGTTACAGAGGAAAACATGAACACAGCACGACTTAGCAGTAATATCTTATGTATGATTGAGATGGGGTATCTTGCAACCTTGCCAAGCACTACAGAAAACAATCAGAAGAGCAGCCCACGAGCAATCAGGGCAAGCCATAATACCCAGTTCTGATAGTCAGTAAATGTTTTAGTCATTACTGAACATTCCAAGGAGCTTTCCTCTCTGCAGAAAGTATTAGAGACAGATCCTTTGCTCTGACTACATTACTGCAAACACACATCTGAGACTGATTTCATAGGACTTTTCTGACTGTCACTGGATTTTGAGGCTATACTGTGCCTTAAGCAGATGATTTTTGGCAAGTAGCCATGGACAAACACAAGCTTCTTCCACCCTACATACATGTTCCTGTGTCAGCAGGAAAAGAAAACACAACAACTCAACCACTGTAAAGCAAAGGTAAAACACATTTTTTGTTTTGTATAATCCTCCAACAAATCATTGGCAGATTCTGACAGGACACACTCTTCAGCAAGAGAATAAAGCAGAATTTCCCAGGGAGCTTGTTACCAAGTGTGGCTTTAAAGCCTAAAAATATCACCAGCTGAGAAGGAAGTCTTGGTTTTGGGAGATGCCCAGCAAATAACCCTAAATAAAACAACTTGCAGTGCTTAAACCACTACCTTCTATATATATTTAGAAAAAAGAAAGTCAACATTTAATGGCATTTCAAAATATAAGCAACAAGTAGGGCACAAAGCAAGCAACAAATTAACATTTTGGCAGAACCAGCAAGCGAACAAACGTATTTTTCTTGTTAATAAAATGCACTTGGTATTATGCTTCTTGGAAAAACCTAGTTATCTAGTACTTTAATTCAAGTGCAGTTGACATGTCCAGATTTCCTTTACTTTAAAGCCTATTAAAAAACAAAGGCTACTTTTATGAAAAGCTAGGACTGATTTTACTTTTTTTTAGTGCTCTTGCACATCTTTTCCCTCCACAAAATTTTTTCTGAAAATAGAGAGAACCAGCCCCACCCCAGATCTTGTTTTGCAGCCACTGCTGTGTGCACTGGGCACCCTCCTGAAGCTCTGCTGAAACGGTGCAAGACAAAAGGATGAGCTGAACAACCAGGAGCAGTGGACAAAGAACTGCAGTGGCACGAATGTGGTTCCCCCCAAGAGAAAGAGCAGCCCGGAGGCACCAGTTTGCCAACAGCCCTCTTCCCATGACTCAAACAGATCAACTCAGGTCAACATTCCTTTTTACCAACAGAGGAATAAATGAGTGCAACTTAGCAAAAATTAATGGCAGTCAAAGGATCTCAAGTCATGAAAGTCATGATGAAAAATAAGCCAGAGCATGTGAAAAAAGAAATCTTTTCTAAATTATAGCAGCAACAATGACAAAGGATCAGTGTGATTCTATGTGCAGAGAACAAACTGAGAAGACCAAGGACTGTGCAGTGATGGGTTTACTATACAGTCAGAAGACAGTTGCTTTAAATGAGTAAAAGCTGATGTTTCCTCACACAGTTTTGATAATTACTACTAAGACTTATAAAACTGTTCAGATGTCCATTACCAGCAATAACAGATCAATGCTGTGAAACCCAACTCTTTCTCCACCTCAGAGGGAACACACATGAGAGACCTTAATGCTAAAATTGCTTTCAGAACCTGGTCCTGGCTCTACCAATTCACATCAGCAAATCTCCTGCAATGCTTTGGCTACTGAAGGTATTTCCCCTTGTCCCTGAAAAAAAGGGAGGAAATTTCTCAGGAATATTGCTGAATTTATTCCTGCATCAGCTTCCTTGGAACTGCCACGATTTTCCATATTAGCAGTCTGTATTTCAATCTCTTTAACAGTCAAATTTACTAGCAAGTGTGTATTATTGAAAAAAAAAAGGAAAAAAAACCACACAAAGAGAATGAAGGCCTCCAGATTTTTCCAATTTTGCTGCTGCTGAGCAACACTAAAAACAGTCACACCACCTTAAAAACAGGCACCACTTACTTTACACCTACTGTATCCTTTAACAAGTTCTGTTGCTCACTTCTGAACTGATCCCATTGAATTTCTTCTAGAAAGCTTTCTGAACACTTTTACAAGTGTAAGTTTTCATAGCACATGCATTTACACAGCTTGACTGTTCATAGTTCAAACAAACAAACAGAAGTATCACTAGACCACTGAACCACAACAAAACAGAAGAGATTTGTTTCCTCATGATTTTCTATTTTTGAAACAAACTTAAAAACACATGCCAGAAGAGCTTGGGGTTTCTATTTTTTCTTTAAAACTAGTTTTTAAATACAGAAAAGCAAGAAAAGAAATGTAAGAAACACAGAAAGGCAAGAAAAGCTCTTGCTTGGTTCTTAGCACACTGGGTGTGACAAAATCAGACCCTCAGAAACTGGAGATGAAGATACAAGGTATACATTATATATTATAGAATGACTTCATGCACAGAAACTACCATAAGGCAATTACAAACAAATCTGGGAGAAAAAGTGCTCAGTTGTCTCTCAGATGAGCTCAATATGAACTGAAAATTTTCTTTTAAATGTGTATTTTTATAGTTAATACTAAAAATTTTCAGAAAAATACAAGCATACCATGGTGCTACAGGCTATTCTTAGAGAAATAAATACTTCTAACAACTAATCTGGGTTGCTATTCAACAATTTCATATATAGGAAGTACACAAAGAGCTTGAGATTCAGCTGACAGCACATGCTTCTCTCCTGCAGTAATTTTTGGGATAAAGCAATGGCTGAACTCTGGAGAGTGGTATATTTATGCTGGTTTTATTTTAGATGTGAGTAAAGGGCAGAGGACTCCACCTACCACTGTTCCAAACCCTGCAAGTATGGATGTGAGCACCATATTCCAGATTTACCTAAACTGTAAGCATTCAATTTTTTAGTATCACATTTAACACCACACTTCTGCTTTCGAATGTCAAGCAGCACAACAGTTAGAGCAGTTCCCAATTAGCCAAATCAACACCTAAACACTTCTGTCACAGAGAAATTTACACCCACCAGGTGAGAAGCAGTGACAATTGCTCAGCACAGCTGGTCTGGCTGAAAGGACCACTCTGAATAACTAAGAAGTTACACATAGATATTTTAAAGGCTTCTGTTAAGAGGTTTCCAAAATTTTGTAGTCATGTAGTCATACCTCTACAGTCCCACAGTTGCCCACGTTGTATGATAAAAAATACCACCTCCATCACAGATACTTTGCAAGGATAAATGACATGGGAAGGCAGTGACCAGCCTGCCTTTTATTTTACATATTAACTACACTAAGCATCCTTGAGAGATGCAGATCAACTCAGTCATCCAAAAAGCACAAAAGACATCAATTGCAAGAATCAAAACTCATCCAGAAAAAACTCTCTTCAGTGCAGCAGCCAGCTGCTCACAAGAGGCCTGGATGTGGCTTTCTGGGGAGAATCACACACACACCCACACAAGTACTCTGCTAAACTAGCTTAAATGAAAACTATGAATGGAAGTTTAACTTCATAAATAAAATGGCAGCCCAGATAAAGGAACAACCTGGGCAGAAAACAGTCTGGTTTGCATTAATGATGATCTGATTTCAAATCCAAGGCACAGCTTTAGAAAGGGCCTTGTGCACTTTCTGTGCCACTCACGACAAGATGGGCAAGTGAGAGCACACTGCACCATCACTTCTGCGGCACTTGTATGTCCCCAGAAAACTGGTAAGGTGCCTTACTTCCATGAACAAAGACTTAAATCCCAAACTGAAGAAATGCAGCTCCTAATCACAAGAGAGCACTCTACATAAGACAAATTAAATGTCTAAAGGAACCACATATGTATGCTCTGTTAAGTGACAATACATCCCAGGGGTTTGGTGTGCACTGTCTGTTTGCAGGGTGTTTCATTACCTTAAGTCTCTGATTGAAAGCATCAAACAGCAGTTTGATTCCATCCTGAGTCAGGTTAAGGATGAGGTCATGGCTAAGAGGTGACTGTAAAGCAAACAAAAAAAGCTGTTAGTCCTCTAATTTCAAGACTTCCTTGTTAAGATATACATTATTGTAAAGGCATAAATTGGTTACTTCAGAAAAACAAAACTATCTCAGGAAACAATCACTTGTTCAATGAATAAGCATAGCTAAAACACATTTGGCCAAACCTCTCAACTCCTTCAGTTTCATTATGAAAAGAACTAGAAGTGCCTGTGTAATATCTGTACCCTGCAAAACATCCTGAAAGGAGTTACTGTAAGTGGGGGGGGGGGGGGGGGGGGGGAACAAAAGAAACAAAATTCAAAACAATGTAACCCTCAACACACACAAAAAAACCACAAACAAACAAACAAACAAAAAAACCCACAAAACAGAAACCAAGAAAACCCCACCCCAGAAATTAACATTCCCAGTTTAGGACCAGAAACATCACCTAGGGACAGCCTCCGTTGCACTCCTGGTGCACAAAAATACCAAGTCTCACATCAGAACCAAGCATGTGCTTGACAAAGAGATGGCTTTCCACTTCAAAAATCAAACTGTCACAGTCTTTTTTAGGCCTCAAAAGGAAGGCTTCAGACTCTGATGTTGTGAATTTAGGTTTCCTTAGTTACTGTGAATCATAACAACTAAAGGCTTAATTTGCAGTCTGCTGGAGTCAATAGGAGACATTCCACTGGCTTTCCTGGTGTCTGTATAGGCTCTATGCCCTCTCAGTCTGCTGGGCCACTGGGAAGCTGCTCTCTGCTCTACCATGCAATCCACACAGACACAGCCACTTGGCCACAGTTCAGCTTTTAGATCATGTACCATCTAAAGCACATTTGCTTCAAAATGCTCTATCCCTCACAGCTGTCTCCTCAGAGAGAAAAAAGATTCAATGGCAGGCAGGCAGCAAGATTCATGCCTGAGAACTGCACCAGGCAGTTTTCTAGCAAAAGACAGAATGGGGATGGACAACTGAGGCAAAGAAAGGCATCTAAAGTGCAGCCACACCATGCAGCCCTTTCATGAATTAAGCATAAGCTATCTTACTTTGTCCTATTGAGAGGAGCTCTGGGGTTTGACTGCCAAAAGCCTAATTCTCATCCTCCATTTTCTCACATCAGCACTGTCTTCTAGCCTTGATTCTTTCTGGGCATTTTCATGTGCAAGTTCCACCCCTTCCCAAACCATACAGCCAAGTAATCAGATCCCAGACTTCACATCACTAGGTCAAAACAAGCCATGGGGCGTTCCATCCCCTGTGATGCAGCTCTCCTGTTCCTCACTGAGGTAGCTTTTCCTGAAGTCGGTCCAGCTCATCCTTCCTGAACACCAGTGATGTGGTGTGTCAACTCTCTCCTAAATGAAACCTTCACAACATTTCACACAATGGTATCAATACCTCACACTCTTGCTGACAAGCTTTGATGGCTCTGTGTAGAACTGAAGAAGCATTGCAACAGAACTATCAGCTAGAGATAAAAAGGCCTAATGTTGAACACGACAGTAATTTTCTAATCCCTTCTACATCTAATTTAGAAAGGCTACAGATAGAGAAAACAAATGCACCATCAGAGTTGTTCTGCTATGGGATATGCTCTGCATTTAATTGGTTTCTAAACAGTTTTCACAAGGTTATTCCAAAATTGGGAGCATCACAAGTACTTTTGAGCGGGTGGAAAATAACCCCCAAACATCTGAGGAAAAGCTTGATAATTAGTACAGCAAATAGCTTCTGTTCTATGCTGGCATACTTTCTAATGGAAAGATTCAAGGGCACAAATTTAGTTCATGCAACTTTTAATACACAAAACAGAACCTCAAGCATGAAAGATGATGCCAAGAAGCAACAGGAGAGATTTTCCTGAAGGAAGCACCACAGATGTGCAGCTCTATTGCTAATCTACTTAAAGAGGCAGGAAAAACTTATCACCGAACAATCCCATGAGCCAAAAATCCAGTGGAAGAAGCTCAGGAAGACAAAGGCAATTAGTACCCCACTTAAACTGACCAAAAATGAGTTAAAATTCTTTTATTCACAGAAAAGGATTCATCAAGTCTTTTTGGCACAGTTTGGGCATCCCCATTTACGTCAAGTTAAAGAGAGCACCATGGGCAGATCTAATTGCACTTAATTGCCATATAAATTTTTGAAAGGAAATACTCACTGCTGGAGTTCCAGGATCAGAAATTCAGTGCCTTAGACTCAACAGCTTTAAACATTTGATCACCATGCTCAAAGGCATTATTTTACAAAGCAAAGAGGAAAAACATGAAGGCTGCTCAGGTACAGTTTTGCTAGACAGAAGTTATGCATGGCAAAGTCAATTTAAAGCTTTGAATCTTCTAAAAACAGAGCTCTTTGTGCTCAGCTGCTAATGAAATGCATGACACTCTGCATGAGGGTGAGGACAGAGCCAGACAGTCAAACGCAGACCCTGAGTGGTGTGTGAAAAAAAAATATCAGGCACTGAATTGCAATAATATATCGAAAAAAAATAATCATCCAAACTAATCCAGAAAGTTGGGAAGAACTTTTTGTTAGACTGTGCAGATGCTAAAACACCTTTACATTTACTACATTTTGGGGAACAAAAACCAAACCACTAAACCTTTCCTCTGCAGCCAGAAGTTCAGTGTACGCAGTCAGGAACAATATAACTTTTCAAGAGGTGTAAAAAACCAAGGATTGGTACACCTTTGCTTACTAGCACTGATCCACTAATCCTTCTGTGATTCTACAGTCTGAGTGCAACAGGAATCTCATCATTTATCTAAACACAGAAATAATTCAAATGCACTGTGGTAAGAAAAGCTAAAAACCTGCAAAGAATACAAAACACAAAGAATGTGTTCACTGCCAGACGGATGCTCCCATGCATTAATCACAAGGAGCCACATTTGCAATTCAGCCATCATAAAAGCCATAAATCCACAAAAAGTGAAAAAAAAAATCATTTAATAACATTAAATATGTATCCATCACCAGAGTCAAGGTTGTTGTGAGCCATTCAGTATTCACTGCAAATGCCCAAGGCCTGAGTCCTTATTTTGATACAAACTAACATTGTACAGACTCTGCCTTTTCCCTGATGCAAAGAGCTGCAATTTGCAACATATGAATATCATCATCTTATTAATGTGCATTGCACAGAAAACATCTGGAGAGTCCTTTGAGACATTTGAGACTCCTTTGTCCTATCTCCCCTTACACTTCCACCAGAATAATACATTTTACTTGATCAAGCAGAAGGGTTTGACTTCTAGTCCCCTTTTTGATGAAAGTCAAGCATATCAGGAACTCAATGGTGAGCTATGAAGAAAGATTAAAACATTTATAGTTGGCTTAAATCAGTGCACACACTTTCTGCAGACAAACCTGCAGATGCAGAGAAAAGGTGTGGAAGGTTTTTTGTGGGATTCATCACCACTGGACCAAACACAAAAGCAGAAAGTAATGAGTGATTCAGTTCTTTCAATTGCACCGCTTCACAATGATAAAGTAAATAGACTAGAATTAAATCTCCAGCTAATTACGTAACATTTCACTTCTTAAGGGCAAAACAATGCCATGCCTCCATTGCATACACAAAATTGAAAGCTGTTAAATCACTGTACTGCTGTGCTGAGGATTATTACATCTGACATGAGACTTAGAAAAGCTGCATCTCTCATGTGGTGGCAATAATTTGGTGTAGTTCCATTTCAAGCAGCCCCACACACAACTCACACATGAGCACAAAGCATCTCTTAATTCACCATGAGTGCATTTCCTGGCCAGCCCATGCACTACTCACCTGCTCACTGTAGAGAACCTGGACGTTTTTGATAATGCGACAGTGTTTCTGAAGAATTGCTACAGCCTGAGCCAACGGCATTCCTGGAAATAAAAAAGGTGCATTTCTTCAGTGCTAACAAAGGTTTTTAACAAGGTTACACATGAGGTAACCAAACCACCATCAGCAAACACTGAGTTACAAAAGAAAGGTATGTGGTCAACAAACAAGCTGCTTGAGTCATGGTATCAGCACAGACCTGGTGTTTGGAAACAGAAAAGTCATTGTTTATCTACCAGTTGTTAGGCATATATGAAAAAAGTATCTCTAGACAAAATGAAACAGCAAAGTTCAAGCAGGAAAAAGCAAAGAGCTTGCCACAGCCTGTGCATAAAATTTTCTGGTTTTTGAGGTCATCAGTCCAATAACTGGTAAAACAGCCGCTATCAAACTCCACTACAGCTGGCTAGAGCACTCCTACCCACATTTGATAGGCTCCTGAAACACTTTTTCATTAACAACAAAGTACTGGGTATTCATACCAAACACCTACAAATACTAACAGAGCAATGATGCTCCTTAGACCTAAGAGGCCACATTAGCTGCTGAGGTGGCTCTATTTGTGTCAAGAAAGAAACTTTATCTTCTCAGTTTAGACAAGATATACATACTAAAAATTTGGTTCAATTGAGGCAATACACTTACAGTCACTCAGCCCCTCACACAATTTCAAAGGCTTTTTTCCTTTCCTTAGTATATATCTTATCCTTAAACCATAATTTTTTGAAAGTAGAATGAACAGCTGATTCTGCAGAAAAAATAGCATCACACCATCTCATCATTTATCACACTAAAAACCTTTGTTGCCTTTCCAAATGAAATGTGATCACATTCCTGGATTCAAGGAAGGCATTTATAAAGCAAGGTTATGAGCTCATAATTGTGAAGTTCTATTTTCCTACTAACTGCTGCAAGTTAATTCAGATTAGTTATTTGATATTTTATTTCCATTCCTTGCTCTGTCCTTTTCTATTTCTAGTTTTTAAATATGAAGAAAGTTGCTGTGGTTAGGGATAAGTTACCTCAGAACCTACACTTTTATTACATTCAAAACTTTTAGTTACTTGCTACACCTCTCAAACTCAGACAGTATGTCATCTTTTAAAGCACCTTTTAGACATTAACTACAGTATCAAAGTGAGAAATCTCTCTTTCCGTATATATCTATTTATAACATCCACACCTAGCTCACCATGGGTACTGCTTTAGAGTAACAATGGCATAACACTAAAACAACCCCCAAAAATATAATTCTCCTTGTCGTGTCCATATATTACAGCTCTGCTGAAATGAGGAAATCAAGTTTTGGCAAAACAGATGTACAGATTAGAACTACAGTGATTCAATTTGCAAATACCATACACAAACATGTCTGCAAAACTGGTTTTCACCTTAGCCCATATTCTTGGGGACAATTTGGTCTACAGTTAGAAATTATACATCAGTAGATGATATTAAGTAAAAAAGAAGAGTTATTATTTTAATAACAGTAATGAAATTAAAATGCAGAGCCACACAATAAAGCAGCACTGTTTCCTATTATCTAGGAAATAGCAGTTGCCTTGTAGTCTAGGCAGCAGAGTTTGAAGATGACAGTTATTATATATTAGGTAATATTTTCAAAATGGAACAGAAACATGAATATAGCAAGAAGCGAAGATCAAAGATGCTGCTGTAAAAGTTCCACATTTCTCAACCTAGTAAAAAGTATGAATCCAGAAAAAAAATGTAAGGTTGACTGGAGCATAAAACCCATGTCCTAAGTCAGTATTCATAAAGACTTGCAGAGCTAAGACCATGAGCTCATTTAAAAACTAAGCCAGTGGCACAGGCTGAAGCCCAGCCAGCACAGCTGACAGGGCCCATAGCCCGTGGTGCCAGCAGCCAGGGAGGATTCTGTCAAAAAGCACCCGGTTCAAGGAGTGCAGGAACACCGAGTTGGGGCTGCAGTTTGATGTAAACTGATGCAATCCTGGGCTGGTAAGTGTGCAAACAGATGGCTCATGTGACTCTCTTACTCACAGCTTTCTCAGGCTGAAAGCAAATGGACACAGACTGGCTTGGTTCAGTTTTCAGTAACTGAGAATCAAACAGATTTGGCCATGCAGCGGCTGAGCAGAGCTACAGAGAGCAACCCAAATGCTGCAGAAACACTTTACAGGACCCAAAATGTGTTGAACAGCCAGTATCCTCCCTCTGCCTCCATTTGCAGAAAGTCAAAGAAAGAATAAAAAAATGGGTTATTTTTCTCCAGTCTTCTCACACACAACATCCCCTTTTTCCTCAACATTCGTCAGCCTTTGCAGTCAAAGAGGAAAACAAAGAATTCTTTTTCCCTTGTTCATCAGTCAGAGGGAATGGGGAAGCAAACATGGTTCCCAGCACACCAGACAGTCAACCAAACTGAGCCATGGCAGTAATGCCTGCAAAGACCAGTGCTAGGGCTCCTCTGTCACAGACCTTTCCCTCTTCTAAATGCTGGGTGATACAAGCAGCACAGGACAGCTCTCTCACTTACACTGGCCAGGAACATCATGGCTTGAAGCATCAGCCTATGCTAAGACTGTGTAGCTTGAAGGGATAGAGGTAGAGAAGTGAATAAAGATTAGGAGAAAAATACAAAAAAATCTAAGATTAATCATAATGAATGAAATAAAAATACATGAAACTCAGTAGGAAAAGAAAGTATCAAGCACAAGGGAAATGCAAGTATGCCTTGGAAATTATATATCTCAAGCACTAATAATATAGCTACAGGCACTACAGAATAAGTATTTAATTGCTCTCCTTTAAAACAGCAGGAATGTAGCCCAAGAGGTGCAGTGGCACAGGTATCTAAACTGAGTCTTGGTTAAATTTTTTATGCTCTAGTCACATAGTGAGTCAACACTGGAGCCAGAAACAGAATCCAAAAAGTCATGTACAAAATTTTCCTGGCATTTCCCCTCAGTCATCTCCATTGTGGGCACGGTACTGGAAGCCAGAGTCAGCAGCAGTTCAGGAATACTGCCATTAGTTCTGCTAAGAGCAGAGCTAAACAAATAATGAGTAGAACAGCGCTGGCAGTGAGAATCCCATTTACACCAGCACCACCAGCCCTGCTGCCACTAACAGAGCTGAACCAGCTTTGTCAGCAGGGACAATCTTCACACACTGCTGGTGCACCACGAAGTTAAGGATCCCAATACCTAGTCAGCCTCCTGCTCTGCACCAGCAGGTCATGCTAATTATATATTAGACACATCACGTGGTGGCTATGTTTACTCCAAGAAATTCAGCTGAGTTTCCTCCCTCTTACATCTATGTGTGTGTGTGCATGCACATAGAGACACTACAAGATTTTAACCATGGGACTGCATTAATAGGCTTTCCTTGGGAAAAGGAAAAACATTTTCTCTTTCCTTTTCTTGTTTTGACACAGAGAATGGAGGGGAGCTGGTACTCTCTATTTATGAAGACAGGGCATGCAGTTGGAGGTTGCCTTTCCCCAGGTAACACAGGCACTGAAGGATGGCAGAAGGTCACACAAAGCTGAGAGCACAGAACATTTAGGGTACAAGGAGTTCACCGAGATTTCAAAGGGTGGGACCTGAGGTGCTATAATTAGACACCAAAAGCCATTTAGCCCTGTCTGTAACCACTACGTTGTACTTGACTGAAGTCACAGCAGCATAAACCCCCCTTTGTCTGATGGGTTTCACATAAATAACTCCAAGGCACAGCACCACTCCTTAGTTCCAACCTAGCTCAGGAAAACTCTGTAACAACATCTTTAGGAACAGTCTGTCCCCTCGCTGTCACAGGTGACAGGAGCAGCAGCCCAAGTGTAACTCAAGTTCACTGAGGGCTGACACAGTGCCTTGTTTACATCTACCAAACTCCTGACACCATTAACTTCTCACAGAGCTACAGCAACGAGGGAAAACGGAAATACAAGAGGCCAACACTGATCTGTCACACATCCACTCAGAAAAGGTGACATCGAAAACGTTTTCTGAGAGTTTCAAGGACTACCAATACCTGCTTGAAAACACGGGTCACCCAAAGAATCCACACCATCTCATTTCAACTGCACATTTAAGTGTCCTGCCTGAGCATCAGCTGGGGGAAAGTTCCTTCTCATCACAGTAAGTAGAGCAATAGCTGATAGGGAAGGACTACTCAGCGAGATGAAAAATACAAATGATTGGGGGAAAAAACACTCGTTATCTAACCCTGAGAAAATATCTCCAAAGTTTACTTTCTCCACTATTTCGCAACCCAACAGCAACACAAAGAAATTGTGAAACTCGACGCATGTTTATGAAGAGTTTGTACAGAAAAGCACAGCATTTATAGTAAGTATCAGTGCACAGTTGAAGCTGCCAATATCACCTGACACATATTCAGGTGACAATCAGCACATTCATGCTTCCTCTTTCAGAAGTTATTTAAAAGAATGACTAGTCTTCAATGGCAAGACAAAAGAAAGCAAACGAGCAGATGAAAGCACACGATCAGATAAACAAAGCCCAAGTCAACACGCAAAAGATGAAGATGAAACTATAAACTACTACGAAATCCTTAAAGCTCCTACTTTAGTATTTCTAGCGACAGCAAAAGGTGAGCTTTGGCTCTCGCTGCCTTTCTCTCTCCGACTCCCCGAAAGCGATGGGAGAGCCCTTATGGACGCCGGCTGCCGAGGGGACCCGCACGGCCCCGCTGACGCCCAGGGCCGGGGGAAGGAACACACTTACCTAAGGTGAACTCCCATTGCTCGTTCCCCAGAGACCGCTCGGGCACCACCTCCAGATCTAGCATTGGCTCAGGTAGCGCGGAGGCCGCGGGCTGGCACGGCGGGTCACCGGGTCGCTGCGCCGGACCCCTGCGGGAGGGACGCGGGAGGGAAGCGGAGGGAAGCTCGCAGCCCGAGCCCGGCCCCGCCACCGCCCCCTGAGGGGACTCGCCGCCCCCAACCCCCGGGGGCAGCGCTGGCTCACAGCGGGGCCCCCGCGCCGGGCTGCGAGGGGGGAGGCGCGGGCTCCGCCGCCACAGCGACCGGCCGCCCCTCCCCGCCCCGCGGCCCCACCGCCCGCGCCCCCCGCCCGCTCGCCCCACCCGGTCCCGGAGCGCGGGCGGCGCGGCCCCGGCGGGGCGGGGGAGCGGCCGCGGCCCCGCCGCTCGTCCCGGCGGCCCCGGGCCGGCCTGAGGGGCCGGGGGGGCTCCGACCCCCCCCGCGCCGCGGGTCGCGACTCACCTCACTTGCGGCTGCTGAAAAAGTGCTTTGCAGCTGTCGTCAGGCGCGGCCGCGCGCGGGCGGGGCGAGGGCGGGCCGGGGGGTGCGCCCCGCCCCACGGCCGTGGGCGAGCGGGGAAGGCGCCGGCTTGGGGAGGGGGAAATGCGGGTTCGAGTCCCACGCGGCCTCGGCGGCAGACCTACAGCAGCAACAGCCCCAGTTACACCCGACACGATAACCTCGGGATTCAAAACAAAATAACCAACCCAAACCACCACCCAAGGCCATCCAGTTTTTCCAGTTGAAAGGCCAAAGTGGAAGAAAGAAGAGTTAAAGCGAAATTAGTCATTGGCACGAGCGAAGTAACCGGAACGAGCTCGGGAGTGACTCAGTGGGGAAGAAAGGAGGAGCGAGGTCACTGGCTTTGCAGTGCTGAGCAAACAGGGGTTCTGCCACCCAAGAGCTCTGACCCCAGGAAAGCCCACATTTCCCTTGGGATGGGGCTCACCACGCAGGAACCTGCTCTGGTCACACCCAAAGACCCCAAGTGGCAGAAACATCCACAGAGCTGGGCAGGAAACTGGGCTGCCAGGATGTGCCACCGCCTGGGACAGCCCACATCAGAGCAGCCCTCGTTTACATGCTGGAAACCTGACCCAAGATAAAAGGCGCCAGGTCAAGCACTGCCCAAATAAGCAGAGAACTGAAAGAGAAAAGCCAAGGATATGGATCCGTGCCATGCTCGCACAGTGACACCTCCTCTGGAGTAGCGCAGCACAAGTGATGGAAATTCAAGAGGGTGCAGAGGGTGTGGAAGAAGCTGTAATTCCTTCTGCTGGCAGGTTGAGGCTCCAGGGGGGCAGGGAGTGGGAGGAGATGCATTTTTTCCGTATTTATTTGAGAGTGGTAGCAGAAAAACTTCTCCTTGGGTGATACCCATCTTCTGTCCGCTCTCCTCTGCTGCATCCCTCCAGGTGGTGATGCTCAGTCCCAGCCTGACCTCACACCCCATCCCTGTCCCATGTCCCACAGCAGTAGGAAAACATCAGAAGACAGTCAGCAGACAGAAAACATCAGTAAAGCACACCCTTCAGGCAGCCCAACACAGAAATTTGAGGGCTGCATATTTAAAAAAAAACAAATTCAAGCACAATTTCAGCTAGGTTTGCACTGTGGCTCCTTCCCAAAGGCAGAGCAAGCCATGGCTGGCAGGGGGGATCAAAGCCTTGAAAAGAAATCCCAGTTGTGTTTGGCAGCAGGACCTTGGCCAGGCTCTGCTATGGACACCACATTTCTCAGCATCTCTCTTCAGGTCACAGAGCTGTCAAAGCAGGTGAGATTTAAATGTATATGGCGTGGAGCAAGCCCCAGGGAAATTAGTTTTCCCTTGAAGTCAGCTGCATGTTGCTCTATTTATTATTCATGCCTTGCTTGCTCTTTTTTTTTTTTCTTTTTTTTTTAATCCAACCATGGTGACATCTTTATATGCTGAAAAGCATAGAGGTGCTGCCAATGCTTCCCCTTCACTTCAGCCCTCTGACACATCTTTATTGGCTCAAAAACAGAAATTAGCCTTTCCTCTCCTGGGAGCAAGCCTAATCCTTATGAGCCACTTGTCTCTCTCCAGCTCACTATAGATGTATGAAATATATATGTATTTGTATATATACAGTATTTGTGTGTTTTTATATGTAAGTTCATATTGTGAGACCCAAAGGGAATGTACTTGAGAGAATAAATATGTAGCTAGAAACTTTACATACCTCATTCATTTAACAGAATATAAAGCACAGCACCCACTTTTAGGCAGGTCCATGGCACATGCAGCCCTCAGGTTGAGGTGCAGATCAGCTGGGTTTGCAGAAACGCTTCTCCATCTGATTCCTGTGTTTGGTGATGCCCTTTGAGTGCCCAGTGCTGCAAACTGGGGGATATAACAGTCTGGGTTTTCATTAAAGAAGATTCAGCATCTTTGTCAGAGAGTATCATGAGTACAAGCCGAATTCACCAAGGAGAATAAAGGCCAAATACAATGTCAGAAAAAAAGAAATTATTTCTGAGTGTGCCTCTCTGCTGCCACCGTTTTCACACACCAATCCAGACAGCAGGCTAAGAGGAGAAAGGCTGGGCACTGCCACGTCTGGGGCTTTGTTCTTTAAAACGTTCACCAATGCATTAACGAGGGGCTGCCACCTCCTCCCCGAGCTTCAAACACACCCCTGACATTATCGGGAGGGCAGAGCTGGGCAGGAAAGGGCAGTGCCACCCTACAGGGCCGGGTGTTTTCTGGTGAAGTGCAGTGATCCCCAGGGAGGTCCCAGGCAGGAGAGCAGACCAACAGTAAATCCCAGCTGGCTGAAAATCCCACCACAGCATCCTGAAGGAGGGCAACTGCGGGCACAGCAGAGATGAGCACCTCCTTGCACCCATGCCCACCACAGGGCCCAAGCCCCCTCCTTCTCTGGGTGGAGGAAAACTCCCCCATGCACCTAAGGCAGCCTCCCTGGATTCCCAGAGCAGCTGGTTTCCTTACAGACCACATTCCTCATTCTGTCAGTCAGCACAAGTGAAGAAGAAACCAAATCCCAGGTCACAGAAGGCAGAAAACCCACCCAAGGCTGTTTGCAAGGATGCTGTCTGGTTGTACCAAAGCAGAGCAGCTCCAGGGTTGCTTTTGAGCCCCTGGCTTCAGTGGCAGAGGGTGTTTTGCACAGGTGATCACCAGCTCCAGACAGAAGCTGGACACCCCCAGGGTCATCTCCTCTGAGCACTGCTTGCTCCTCTCTCCTGGTGAACCTCTCCTGCTTGGAAATCCAAGTGCAAGCTGGGTTAAGTAATTTTATTTTTTTTTTTTTCAGCTGAGCCAGCAGCTATGAAAATTCCCATTACAAAAATTCCCAGTTATGAGAATTCCCAGATCCCAACACCTCTTCTCCCCCAAACCCAGCAGGCACCTGTGAGGTGCTCATGGGCACAGGTTGTTTTTTTCCCCCTTGGACACAGGGCTCAGGAGCAGCCAGTATCCACAGGGGTGCTGGGATGGAGGTGTTTTGTGTGTGTCCATCACAAAACCAGACTGCCAAAGGTCCCAAGTGGGGATCAACGTGGGCAGCTGAAATCAAAGCCCCCAGACTGACTGGAGGAGCCCCCCAAGTCCACAGTGACTCCAGGCAGGGTGGCACTTTTGAGGCAGATTGGGCAAAACACCATCATTTCGGCAACTGTTCGTGACAGGCAAAACTTAGATTTTAAAAGGATAAAATTACTCTTCTTACACTCCAGATTATGGAGCACTTCTTTGAAAATTCAGCCCCAGGGCTCATGAAGCAATGCACAGCTTTCTGAAAATCATAATCAATTTTTAAAGCCTGGCTGTGTTAATGTTTCTGACTGAATGAATGGCAGTGGGTACATCCATCGGAGATGCTTCTACCAAAGCCTTGCGATGCCATCACATTTTGGGGTGAGATCAGCAGCTATAGGGGATTAATGGATTTTTACCGATTCTTCTAAAATTTTTCAGAATTTTTTTAACCTACGTTTTTTGGGTTTTTTTTCTAAATTCAAGACGTCTGCAGAGAGATGTTGACTGAGAAGAGCTAAGCTTTTCAATCCAACCGGTTAAAAGAAAGCAGAAAATTGCAAAAGTCACCAGGAGGGACAAAAGCTCCCCGGGCTCGCAGCGTGGGATGCAGCCTGCGCAGAGCGAAGGAGAGCTGCCCTCTCCCGATCGGATTCAAGAGCAGCACAGAGCAGTCTGCGAGGAAATCTGCCCTGTAAAAACGGGCTGCAAGCAGATCCCAGCTTGGCAGCACTGATTCGATTGGGGGAAAGCTATCTGCTATGAAGCTCTGAAGATGCTCTGATTTTTGGAGGTGCATTCCCGCTGCGAGGCTCTGGGTTGGCACTTAGGAATGGATCCAAACAGGGTTGGCAGCTCCAAGAGGGAGCTCGCACTCTCCACGGGGGGATTATCCCACCTCTGTAGGGGGATTTATCCCACAGCCGAGGGTTTCCCACCGAGCTGGGCAGCGCCATCAGTGCCAGGCTGGGGACCCTGGGCGGGTCATGCTGGCAGCACCGAGCCCCGACCTTCCCAGGGGAGACCCCTGGCTCGGTTATTCCCTGGCTCAGCACTTTCCTCTCTTCACCTGAGCTGAGCCTGTCCTGCCCTGTCCTGCCGGGATGGTTTGCAATACCCTGGAACCCGCTGGAGCGGCGGCCGAGGCGAACACGGGCGGGATGTGCAGCATCAGCATCCCAGCGTGGAGCTGCCCCGCTGCTCTGCACCCGCAGCTCTGCTGGGGCAGAAAGTGCCTTTTTCTGCCTTCTTCTGCACACACACAATCCTTCAGCCTGCCCTGAGCATTGTCCTGAGCCTCCCTGGGCTGCGGTTCACACACTCCAGGGCAGCATCCTCCTCCCTGCTGGCTGTGCTGACTGGCGGCTGTGCACGCATCGACAATAAAGATTTTGGAGGTGTTTCTGTGCTTGGCCAGGGGTAGGGAGGTGAAGTGTGCCTGGCATGGGCTGTGGGGAGCATGGTGATCAGGACCGTGATGATTTCAGCATCACTTTCCACATCCCAGATGTGGGCTTCTGGCAGCTGCAAAAGCTCTCCTGGATTTTTGGTGTCAGGAGATGGGCAGGAACGGGAGCGCTCACCCGAGGGTGCAGATGAGATGGTACCTTAAACCCTGGCCAAGCAGAGGCACAGCCGCTGCCCCATTTCCCAGGGCTGAGGAGGAGGATGGGCACGGAGCATTCCCGGGAAGGAAAGGGAGCGCAATAAAAGCTGCCTACGAGAGGGGCTGCTCACCACAAGCTCTCCCGCATCGCCCCTCTCCCGGCGGCCGCCACACTTTATGTGCATTTCACAAACCTTCAGGCACATTGTAAAAGCTCTGATTCGTGCAGGGCCAGATCTAAACTGGCTTCGGCTTCATTAGAAACAGATGCGCTGGTTTTTCTTTCTGCCAGAAGTGGGCAGGGTGCGAAGCCGGGATGGGGCAGGACCGGCACACCGGCACAGGGAATTGTCGCCGGCACAGGGATTGTCACCCGCTCCTCCCTGGTCGGGTGACAGCTGCTGCGAGCTGTGAATCTGTCCTTCAGCTGCTACCCAGCCGGGAACTCGGAGATTTAATCATGAAAACTGGTAAGAAAATTTACCTTGGGGAAAAGCACATGGATTCTGTAAAAATAAAGTAATTTAAAACACAGGTTTTATAGGGAAAAAAAAAAGTAAAATACGGATTATGGGGTTCTACATAATCCCCAAACCCCTTATTGCAAGGGTTTATGGATCCAGGAGTGCAGCACATGTGGCAGGGCTTTCAGCTGGGCTCAGTTTCACCTCCAGATGTATTTCCAACAGGGGTGTTTGATTGTCGATGATGAGGAAAGGCCACAGGGCATGCTATGAGGAGGGAGGAGGGTCAGCCTACACCAACCTGCTCCAGCCCTGCTGCTTGGGGTTTCATCATTTACAGGGAGATGAGTCAGAGCTGCAGGGGCCCTCGCAGAGCCCCTGAAGATCTCTGACCATTTTGTCACCGACTTCTGGTGAATGAGCAAGGGTGAGACTTGACTCTTACTCATGGGCTGTGAAGGGTAGAACCAACAACAGAGATGCTCTTTGAGCCTCACTCCAGTGAGCACTGCAGTGCCCCTGGTCCCACTGGCACATCCTGCTCTGGATGCAAAGGTCTGGACTGGAGAGGGTTTGAAGGAGCTGGTGATGAGGCACCTTGTTGGGGTTAGTGGTTTCAGCAAGTCACGCAGCCCACAGGACCACCAGCACCAGGTCCCAGCAGTCATACACCAGATGTGCTCTGCAGAGCAGAACTGAAAGCAGAACCAAAAAGAGGATCTGTCCTCTCATCTGTGTGGGAGCATCCGCCAAGTGGCTCTGGGACGGGGCTGTCGCTGCCAAGAAAGTGTTTGGGGGTTCCTCAGCAGCAGCTCTGACCTGAGCAGAAGGCAATCTCAGCTCAGGTACAGTCAGTGCATGCAACTCTGCCTGTCCCTCCCTTCCCTCCTTGCCCTGGCCCCCAGACCTGAAACACAGCCAGAGCAAGTGACCTGGAAGGTTCTCTGCCCATCACAGGGGTGGCTGGACTAAATACTCTCTAAGATTTCTTCAGCCCTGACTGCTGTATGATTCTGTGACCTGCAGCAGGATCACAGCCAGCTCTCATGCAGGGCTTAGCATCCCCAAATATCCTCCTCTTGGGCTGCAGCAGCTGTGGACACAGACTCCTAGCTCCATGGACAGGCTACTCAGGTGTCTGCAGGCTGGTGGCAACCCTCTGGTTGGCTGGGACAACTAGGGAAGGCCAGTGAGGAGCTGGATGGTGCTGGAAGGGGATTTCAGTGCCTCATCTCTAGAGCAGGTGTCTCACTCTGGTGCTGCCCTGTGCAGGGGCCAGCGGGGAGCAGGTGCTGGGATGCTGTGAAGGACAGGGCTCTTCAGCTCTTGGTGGGTGGGACGGGACCTTGTGCTTCCTCTGGATAGATGTCACATCATTCTGGGAAGTGAGGTACTCAGAGCCTTCCTGGCTCTGAGGTGATGGCCAGTCTGCTTTTTCTGGTAGAGCTGCCTCTTTATTAAGAATTGTCTTCTGGTAAGAGCTGTCCCACACAAGCTTTGTTTGCAATCCAGCAGCAAACACACATTCTCTGCACCAACCTCTCTGCTCTCCTCCAAGTTTAGAGCTCCCAGGGTTTCATCAGGAGGTCACTCCCCCTGTGCAGCACTGCTGTGAGGGGCCAAAGCCCTGAAATTCTTCCAAAATCCTGCAACAACAACAGAACCAACCTAGTCATCTGCTTCAGCAAGTCACATGGGAAGAGATCAGACAAGTGCGTTCTGCAGACAAGAAGCTTTGGTTCCCTTACACAGCTTGTTTCTCTCTGCCTAGACTTTGCTGTGTTTTTGTAAAGTATGAATAACCAAAGCTGAAAAGGTTGGGCATGCAGGTGGGAAAGGCTCAGAGGGACAGACTCTCCCAGCAAGCCAGTGGATAACAGCTGGAAAAGCCAGGAGCTTTCTTTCAGGTGTAAATTTTGCTCCATCTCCGGAAGATCTTTCTCCTTTCAAGATAAACCCATGACCTGCTCCAGGGAAGAAAAAAGATTGCAAAGGGGGAAAGGTGGTAAAGCCACCAGTTCCTATGAAAAGCAAAGAATCACAGCCTGTAGAACAAGAGAAAGTGGAGCCCCAGGAAAACTCATGTCCTCCCAGACCCCATCATCAAGTCAACAGGGTAGAAAACAGTTACTGTAATTTCACGATTATAAGCCACACTTTTTTCCTTGAAGAATCCAGCCTACCCTAGTACTGCGGCTTATATTCAGGTGCGGCTTATCTATGGACAAATCCCAGTGAAATGCCAACCCGGAAGTG
>VRYO01001153.1:1987722-2099384 GCA_009812075.1 Sialia sialis | reverse complement strand
CTGTGGACCAGGCCCAGTAAGAGGCACAAAACTGAGCAAGAAGTGTTCAGGTTTCCCACTCCTTTCCCCAGCCATCCGCTGTGCCAGGTGACAGCACTGGAGAGGCAGCACTCAGCTCTTCCGTGCTACTTTTCCCCCCTCTCACTCCTGAGCTTTAAGAAATGAGCCCAAGGCAATTCTGAAAATCCACTTATCTCAACGTGTAATTGAGAAACCTATTTAATAGTTACTTAAACCCAGAGCAGCTCTGAGCCGTGCAGCAGTTGATGAATATGCATGGCCTGGGATTTACATTTGGTGGCAGTGTGAAGACAGGATGTCAGGCAAATGAGCTATGAGAAATGTTGCCTATGCAAATGCTCACTCTGCTCTAACTTCTCACTGCAATTCCCATCCTTGAAGCCATTTCTGTCATTCTCTTATTTGCATTGGAGATGTAGTAACAAAATAATGCAACTTCACAGAAATTGGTACTATTTCTGTGCAGACAGGATGGATTCTTTAATACATCTATGACAGAGTGGAGTCCTGAACTAACAGCAAACAAAAAAAATATAGAAGTCCTGCCAAGATCATCCCAGGCCACGCAGTTCTGGAGTTCTCTGAAACCACATCTTCATCTAACTTCCCAGCCCTCACCTGAGCAAGGTTTGTTATTAGACAAATCATCACACATCTGCAGGAACAGAAAAGTTGCTGTTTTCACTCACAGTTCATTTTGTCAGTTTTCTGCTTTCAGAAAGGGGACCATGAGCCCAGGACAGCTGCTGTTTCCCTCAAGTTAAACAAGGAAACCTGCTTATCCAGGTTTTGAGGTCTTCAGTAAAAGGACTAAACATTGAGAACCCCACCTGCAATGCTGCATCCAGCCCTGGAGTCCTTAAGGAAAGGACATGGATCAGCTGGAGCAGGCCCAGAGGAGACCACAAAGAAGCTCTGAGGGCTGGAGCACCTCTCCTGTGTAGACAGTTCAGCCTGGAGTAGGCTGCAGGGAGACCTCAGTAAGTTAAGAGGTTGGAGAGAGACTTTTCACAAGGGCATGGACTGACAGGACCAGGGGAAATGCCTCCAAACTGACAGAGGAGAGGTTTAAATGAGGTATCAGGAAGAAATTCTTCCCTGTGAGGGTGGTGAGGCACAGGTTGCCCAGAGCAGCTGTGGATGCCCCATCTCTGGAAGAGTTCAAGGCCAAGTTGGATGGGGCTCTGAGCAACCTGGTCCAGTGGGAGATTAGAACTTGATGGGCTTTAAAAGCTCCCATTCAAGCCAAACTATGTCAGAATTCTGAGAAACAGGTAATACTCTGTGTTCTCTTGGGTTCAGAAGAGGCCATGTAAGAGCAGGAGGTTAAAAAGCTCAGCTGGAAGTGACCATACCTCACCTGCTATGGTTGGGCTCCAGCTCCTGACATTCTCAATTCCAATAAGCTCCTGCATTTCCAGCTGTATTTCACTCCCATGTCAAGGACACCCATCCCTAAGCCACGCTACTTAAGGCACTGGATTGTAATGCTTTTTAAATTCTTTTGTGCTGTATATGTCTCATTCAGGGAGATTTTCAGATTCCCTTTGCTTGTCACATTTGAGACAACACACTTGAGAAAGAGCCAGAGGACAAAGTGCCTCTGTCCTTTGCCTGCAGCCAAGAAAAGGTTGTACAAGTACTGTACTCATCCACTGGTGATGTACCTTGAGCAGAAAAGTGAATCCTTCTATCAGCTTGCAGGTAAATGGACAAATTGCCCAACAGCTTTATGAACAGCTGTTTACAGATGCCTTTAAAACACTGCCTGGACAGCAGAGCCTGCAGCAGCTGACAGACACCAACTGCCATCAGCAAGAGAAGAACAGTAGGGTTTGTCATTTGTCTCTTTTAAAAACTACCTCTCTTTGACACTGAAAAACGTCTCCAGGAAGGCCATGGGTCACAGCAGTGCTGTTTTTCTTTGGTGCTCTCTGGTCCGGTCATAGCCAGATCACAGAAGTCTAAAATAAGGTGACTGGTTGTTCTTTTGCATGAAAATGTTCCTAAAGCATTGTTGTGAAACAAACACTTTTATTCAGCCAGTGTTAGCTAGTTGAAGTGATACCACCTAAAACTTCAGCAGCTTCAGAAGGTTTTCAGGTGCAGCA
The DNA here is from genome assembly GCA_009812075.1 of Sialia sialis. NCBI lineage: Eukaryota > Metazoa > Chordata > Aves > Passeriformes > Turdidae > Sialia > Sialia sialis. The sequence continues at coordinate 2,097,252 of VRYO01001153.1, read as the reverse complement.
GACAGCATTCACATTTTCCCCACAGAACTTCAGCACACGTCCCCACTTCCTGAAGTTACACACGTAATTCCCCTGGCTCCCCTCTTGCCCAAAGCAGCACAATTCACAAAGGTTTGGTGGCTGCTCTCACAATGTGCCCACAACCAGCACTCTGTAAGCACACACAGCCCCCTGCTTGGGGCCCTTGGAGAAGATCCATGCTTTCAGAGTGAGCAGGGCACGTCAGGTGTAAGAAACAGGAGTTCTAGGGTAGCAAAATCCACATTTTCTCCAGTGCAGACCCTTTATTAATGGCTGCTCCCAGACAGCAGCCGAACACAGCTGAGGAGAGGGGTCAGTTAGAGAAGTGACCACTGGATGTCACCACTGCTTTAGCCACGGACATCAAGGCAGCCTTGCACCAAAACAAAATACATCAGCAGGCACCACCACGGAGTCAAATAAACTTACAGCACCTTGATTTCACTACACAGAAGTTTATTATGAAAGTTAAACATACAACACAAAAAGTAGCAAAAGCAATCCTGTAGCTTAAGGCAACTCTTACAGGAGATGAATTCAAGAAGATGATGCAACTTCAGTTTAAATAGAAATTATGAAAAATATCAAATTGCATCAATAACTTAAAATGCACTTTAAAAAGTCTGCACTAACCAGCAGAGGGTAAGGGCTGTGATCTTAATGCCAGCATTAAGATATGGAAAGCAGCAGAATGCTAAATGATGATAGGGAAAGTTCAGTATTTACACAGAGATAGCAATGTTAATATCTGATAGCGTCATTTCCTGTGTACTTATGGTTTAAAACCACTGTCTGAAACGTTAGGAAAACCTTTTAAAATAAATCTTCAGACTATTCCATCAAAAATACACAGATGGCAGAGAAGATCCAAGGCTAGGGATGCGTGCAGACGCATGCGTGTGTCTCTTAAATAACTCTTTGCAGAAACACTTTAGAAAAATTATTTCTTTGGGGGAAGAAGAGCAAGAAGAATACGTGGCCACAGAGTGAAAAAGATTATCTTTCAGGTGAATCACATTTAAATTGAAGTATCAAAATATTTCTATTTGATGACATTCTCACAGTTTACAGTTAATGACATTTTAAGTGAATGTTAAATATTCATATTATTAACATACAAAGATTCTCCTTCACATTGACATCTGCTTACATTTTTGCAAGACCTCTTTTGCATCAATTGTTTTGCCATTAATGAGGAATGTATAATTGTCTTAATTATAGAATTTATGAAGATTTAACTGTTCTAACCATATAGTTTCTACGTTTAAAATAATTCTTAAAATACTAGATTCAGATTCCTTATTTTAAAAAGGTATTTAAGTGACATTTTAATCAATCAGGCTGTACAGGAAGCACCACATTTTAACAAAGCCAAATGACATCACATTTCTAATAGGTTTTCTTCAAATATTGGATGCAATGAAACCTTTGGAGCAATTCCATTCACCACCACCCCAAATAAAACAAGACTGATTCATACATTAATTTATCCCAAATCTTACCCTGTTAGAAAATGCAATATATACTGCAACAGTCTTAATTTGCATAAGATTTAATAGAAGGAGCCTATGTGCAGTCCCAGACTCCTGCACACAAGCTCATCTCAGCTTTTCACCATTCAGCACAACTTTACAAAAAGCCTAAGATATAAAATATACTTAAAGCAGTTATCTTAAACATGATTTAATAGATATCACCTTGGCAGCTGATCACTTTTGTTCCCAGTTTAAACGCTGTTGAATCTGATTGTGGAGTTGCAGTATCCCTTTGAAGAACTAGTTAAAAAAATCCCTGAATAAAACAGAAGCCAGCCTGCGACTTCCTCTGAGTTTCAGTAAAGCACTATATACAGGGTATAACAGCCACCCAAACTCACTTGAACAGAATAAAATCTAAGACAGATGATGGGGCAGAATACATTAATGCACGAAAATATACATTTTAGGATTTTCATAATTTTAAAAGTGGAACCAATGAATTCTTAGCAGTTAAATGAATACTGCAACTGTAACATTTTACAAACCCACAAAGTTTGAAAACGGATTCCAACAGCTCTGATTCACTGGGTTTAGCTTGAAAATAATGCAAAATAATGTCAGCAGTTTTAAGAAGGTCTTGCAAATTTAGAAAAAGGAAAACTGAAAGAAAGATAAGAATGCATTATCTAAAATAAAGCAGGAACACAATAAGGACAATCAAAATTCCAAAAGCCCATATTAAAAAATTAAGCTTGGAATGCATTGGCTTCCAGCAGTTTACAAAAAAACCCAAAACAAAACAAAACAAAAAAAAAAAAAAAAAAAAAACCAACCAAAAAAACAAAACAGAAACAAAAGTTGTTCTAAATCCATAATATCTTGACCTATTTTTAAGTGACAATTTTTATTACAGTTGAGAAAAATGGTTTTATAGCTGCATAAGTTTCCATTTCACTAAAATAGTGCCAACAAAAATAAGATTGCATAGAAAAACAAAATTTTGAATTGCCACTGGCTACATGCTTAAAATGGGAAATGCAGGTATTGTAACATAAACATAGTGCAAACCATGGCAGTTCGTGGTGACTTCCACTGCCGCCGGTCAGGAAACAGACCATAATATACCCAGTTATCACAGTTTCTGGTCTTTTATTCAATCCTTTGCCAAGTAGAAGCAATGCATGTGTGCAGAGCCGTGACTGACTAACGCAGTTTGAGATCATCACCACTGCCCAGGTTCGATCCAGGACTAGGGTCTTGCTGTCTTCTTGCCTGCAACAACAAGCACACTGAGGGTTAGCAGCCACGAAATCACCAGCTCTCTCATTCAGTGTATTAACACAGCTAACCCCATCACCAATTTAAGGCAGAAACTGTAGAGAGCATTAGTTTTTCACATCAGTCTTTCCCCCATTCAGTTTACCCCCGAGGCAGGCAGGCTCTCAGAGCAGGGCAGTGGGTCTGGCAGCCCAGCACTGCCCTGTCCCTGGGGCTCAGAGCCTGCTGTGCCTCCCCAGCCAGCCAGAGCTCCCAGCAGGGCTGTGTGCCCGTGCCCACACACACTGCCGGGCTTCAAACATCACTTTAGCAATCAGCAAGAGACTCCCACTAGAGTTAGGTAACAATTTTGTGTTTCTTCTTCCAAAAATAATTTTCTTTCCTGTGAAATTCCCTTCTGTTAACCTTTTCTGTCAGTTTTAGAAAGAAAAGCTACAATACGAGATAGAGTACATCACATCATTTCTTGATAATTTTATGAAGGAAACATTTATTCTAGCTTCTTTTAGAATAAAGAGATTTATAGTAACACATGACCACAATTTAATCTATAGATGAACACACATTTTAATACCTCACAAAAGCTGAGGTTTTACTACTTTATTCTTCAGTGCACCTGCAAAGTTAAACTGAGAAAACTCTGTGACATTTGATTGCACACCTGTATTGAAACAAAATGTAAGTTGTCCTTTAAATAAAGGACTCTGTTAAACAGTTTGAGTTAATGACATTATAAAGAGAGAATTAAGTATGGTCAATCACAATAAAAGACAAGGCTATCCACTTTCTCAACCTGTACAAGAGTACAGCACACACAAATGCTGCATGTAAATGCTTAACAACATTAATTTCCTCAAAATTTTAAAGCCATTCTTTGACTTTGAGAAGATCTCTAATACATGCTAGCTGGCTTTTAAGACATTTTAGTACCATCACTTTTATTTAAGGTTTCCAGAGTGAATAGCTGGCACCATGGCCCGTAGCTACCACATGACCCAAACAGTCTCAGGCCACATTCTCAGCTGCTGGAGGACATCACCACACAGGCTTTATTCCAAGAGGCTCCATCAGCTGCAATAACCTGCCATATCCAGGGCTTTAAAAAAAAAAAAAAATGCAAACCAGTGACTACTTCCCTGTTCTGAAAGACTTTTCCTATGTTCTTGAAAGACTGGGGAACAGCCTTAACACAGGCATTGTGCCACTGAAATACCCTTCAAGCAATTAGAGTGTTTGCACCATCACACTGAAGTGTTCTTCAACAGAACTGTGACTAACAGGGGCACAAGTGGTGCTCTTTGGTGTTCCCTAGGCTCTTCTGAGTCACATTTACTGACAGAGAGGAAGCCTCCCCACCAGCACAGCAGCTGTCCCTGCTCACAGCATGCTGCTGCTGCACTCCCATTCCACAGGGTGAGTGAGCAGAGCCTGCTCCCTTCCCAGACCCTCTGGCATGCACTGCTGAAACCACTTTTTTCCAACTTAAGACTTTTCTTTCTCTCTTCACTTCTTCCTCCCTTATCCACTGTTCTTCTTGTCTGCCTAATTGTATGCTTCCAGTGCACTAGGTTAGCTGCACCCAAAGAGAGAACTGCTGCTTGCTTCTCCCATTTAAAAGTCAATTTAAAGTTACATTTTCCTTTCATGTACAATGGTTCCTTTCTGATGCACATGGAGTTCATTCAAAAAATCCCTCTAGTAATCAGTATGTTTCCAGAGCAGACAATTCCCTCCTGCACTCTCCTCAATGGTCACTATTGCTTTGGAAACACCTCCACTAACTTAAATATCACAATTGCTACCTACTACATACTCAGTGCTAGTTGCACTTTTAATTTGGAGTGAGCCAATCTTCTTGCTCCGTCTGCACTAGTTGTACTCTGAAGGAACAATCTGCTTCTCCTGCTTGCAGAAGAAATCTGAAGGTGACAACCAACATCACTGCTGGTGCACAAACCCACAGATTTCTCAGTAATCTTTCTGAGGAATCACATTAAAGCAAACTGCTCTAATCACCATACTGCACTGATGATTTTAAGTGTTTTAGGGCATATTCCTTTAGCCCTTGAAACAACTTCTGCACACTGCCCTCTTTGTAGAAATACAAAGTGTTAGAAGATGGTATTTAATTAAGCTTCTTATATTATTTCCTAAAGCCAAATCATACAGCTTTGACTATCAAAATCACTGAGGGAAAGCCCACACTTCCTTTTTTCTGCAACAGAAAAGTAAACTGTGCTGTAAAGATTTTCTCAATATGAAATGGTTGTTCATCAAGTCTGATTAGACTTCCAGGCTAATTTAAGAGTGGTACCAAGATTAACAAAACAGCAACAGTTCTACTTTGCATACCCTTCTATTGAACAGACTGTAACAAGATTTCTTCTGGTTTTACTGCTGCCTCTTCCTTCTAAAAGGAAACAAAGACATGCACTGTCTTTAAGAATTACCAAAATCTTACTTCTACCAATTTTGCACTCAATAAACATTCTTACACTTAAGTAGAAAAGACCAGCAACTTAATTGCTGCTATATTACCGCTCTAAAAACAACAGAGTTTCTTCTTCAGAAAACAAATCATATGCACAGCAATTTTATTGTCAAATTTCAGTGAAGGCTCCAAGATATGAGCATATGGTTGCATTTATGCTTTGCTTAAAAGTGGGCTTTTCTTTCAAAGCATATGAAAGAATTTGCATGATTTGTGACCTCATTGCTACTTGTAGAGTTTGCAGAAGCCACTAGTGAACAACTACCAGATTTGCCCTTTCAAGTGATATGCAAAAGGCATGACAAATGACCCTCAAATGTACCAAAAGCAGTCATTACAATATCTTACAACAGTGTATGTGGATAAAGGTGTAATTTTGCAATTCAGTAAGTGGGGATTTACACAAGCAACTGCAACATGTTGGAATGACAGCTCTGACTCAGGCACCCTCCTTTCCTTGTGCTACTACTGTGCAGAAAGACAAATGTGTGAAGCAGGCTTGTTCTAGCAGTCACAGCCATTCTGCCAGGGCACAACGTGCACAGTGTACAACTACAACTGCATGCTGAAAGAAAAATACAAAAAATAAAAGATGCTTAGTAAAGATGAGAACAATCACTTTGTACTAAGACAGAAAGCACATTGTGGAACTAGAAGCACAACTTCTGTAAGAAATGCCACGAGAGCCTTGTAGGAAGAGTGCGACTATCAGTAGGGTAGTATCTGCTACTTCTCCTCAGTCTATTACAGGAAGCTAAAACTTCCTTTTTATAGATGTAAACCAGCAATTTCCAGACTTCTCACTACTGGGGGGTCCTATACCCCCCAGCATAGCTAATCAATCCTCTAGATTACAGGTTTTGCTGTAATTTTTGAAATGCATACCTTTTGCTGCCATGCAAAAGCACCAGTATTACTCTCTGTGAATAATGGGCTCAGCATCTCAAGGATTAAGGAGACTTGCTTCAATTAAGAAAGATGCATCTATCTTTGCCATTGGGAAATGGAATACACTGCTATGAGTCATGCTTAATGAGCCATGAGAAAACAGCAGTTATTCATCTTTTCTCTATTTCATTTTTTCAGTCAAATGTTGATTTTATGTTTGTGGGAACATTAGTTCGCGTGTTTTTCATTTGTTATTTAGTGAAAGGATAATAAATATTTGCTTGTGAGAAACTTGTAATTAGTACACAGATCCCACCAGAGTTGCAATTACCCTAAAAATGAATGTATTTTAGCCAACATTGCCAGTTTTCTTCCTAATATCCAGAAACAGAAGAGTTAAGTGATGGACACATCAGGAGTTTCAACACCAAAAAATATTTTGCACTTAGCTTTCAGCACATGAAGCCATGCAAATCTTCTGCAGCACAGAAGGAATTGTAACTGGCCACAAGCCATTGAAAACCTCTAACCCTGGGGAGAGTGTGATGACCAACTGAAAGAATTGCAGGAACATATTTGGCAAAAAACCATTTCAAAGCTTCCTATCACATGCTACTCTAGGCTTACTCATGCTGAACTCACAATGCTGATGCCATGGGGGTAATGACACACTGACAAAAAAGAGAAGACTTACTAACAAAAGCATTTTGACTTGAGAGTGAACAACAAAAAGTGGGCCCTGTAGTATCTCTTGCACCTGTGCTCTCTTTAAGGGGTTTAGGGGAATGGACTATCAAGAGCATGATGCAGTAATATCTGTATCATTGTTTTTCTTCTCAAACTATATAGCTTGGCATCATTAAACTCAGTAACTTTTACCATTGACTTTTCTGAACAAGAACCACATTGGAGGCTTTACATCTGGTACTGGGGCACAAAGAAAAAACAAATGGTCAATAAGGAAGGTGGCACATAAGCAGCCAAGACAGTCAGAACACATCCTCCTCCCCCAGCCACTCAATCCTGCCCCATCCTGCAGCCTATTGTACTTCCAACTGTGCCAAAAAAACCCTTACACTGACTTTAAGAAAGCATCTCTAAGTGCCCCTTTCCTGTGAATGTTCTGAGGCCTCAAACAAACCTAAGGAAACCAACTCCTCTTACCACATGAGCTCATCAGGAAAAGATAATGCAGTCCCATTGTGTGGTTTACATGATAGCTCTGAGAAAGCAGAACTGAGAAAGTTGGAAGCAAATTTAGTAAGGATAGACAGAGCTGCCATAAAGATGGACCTCCCTTTCTATGAATCACTTAAAAAGCAGCAGGGAAAATTGGGGCCTCTGAATGTCACACAGTAGAATGACAGACACAACCATATTCACTGCATATACAACTTGGGACACGGGTGAAGAGGAAAGGGAAAGGGAGCTAATGTGGAGAAGGGCTGTCACAAAAAGAATAGCCAAAATAAAGTTTCTCCATGGACAACTCCACCGCAATTCTTTAATTGGATTCTGGCAGCTCTGTCCTGTTGAAACAGACAGAGCAGATGCATTATGTGCCTTGGCATCTGCCATCTATAATTTACTAAATAAGTGAAAAATCAGGCTATGCTATGAAAAACTAAACAGTGAACATTTGGGTTCTCTTAGGACTGCCAACCTCCAGAAAAGAGATTTAAAAAAACCCAACCAACCAAACCTGAGAATACTTTGTAGATACTTTTCTAAGAAGTATACAACCACAGGATAAAAACCACACAAATTAAAAGAAAAAAAAAATTAAAAAATCAATACTCAGGAAAATGACCAGTTACAATCAAGCACACCTTCACATTAGTCCTAGTTTCTGAGGCAGACCCACAGCAAGAAAAGCAATGAACTGAAAACTCTTTGAGCTGCTGTTTAATAAGAGCCTCTCCCATAGATTTGAACATGATTCAAAACACTGGCCCTGCCTCCAGTAACCCTGACTGGATAGAAGGGCAGGAGAAACTCAGCCTTCTCAGAACTGGAGTCAGCAAAACTGGGGCTCTACAGCATAGAGAGAATGTCAACTTATGTATAATAGAACTTCTTTGGCCACAGCTTGATGGAGCAGCCCATGTGCTTTCTGGTCTCTGGGGCCCTTGCACAGAGAGTCTCAATCTTCACTTCTCAGAACTTTAGCCACAGCAGCACCACTACATACTGCAGCCATGAGCCACTGGCAGACAGAGGGGATATGATCTTTACCACATTCCTAGCAGGCATAGCTATCAGCATTAGACTCCATGGCCTGGATCCAGTCTCTGCAGTTGCTTTGATTGCTGCCCATAACATCCATTTCGCTATCAGCTCTCCTTTCCACTGAACCTGGTAAGAAGTAGCCTTGATCTTCCTTAATTATAATGTCAAGCACCACTTAAATTATGCAAATAATGGAAAACAGTCTCTCAAACTTGGCAGGAGATCTGGATGTTAGACAGAAGTAACTGTAGAACTATTAATGCCATGAATTCTAAACTCAACGCTCTTTATTATTCGTACTTCCATTCTGATTGTCTTTAAAGCTCCCTGAAAGTCAAAATAAAAGATTTTCCTGACAAAGGCCATTGATAAGAGTTATTTAGCACTTGCCTCCATCTAGATTTCATTTCAAACTCCTATCTACTCCCAGGAAACAGACTGAAAACACACAAGCTGTGTTACCTGCAGAGCCTGCTCTCCCCATGGGCTGGAACAGAGCCCCAGAGCACAACCAGGCCAAGCAGCACATCTGCTTCCTGGGCCCAAAGCACCCCCTCATCTGAAATCTTTGCAATGGTTGCATCTTTGTTTAAAAGCTATTATGAAGGTAAAAATTCTGCTGCACCACATTGGTCACTGGACCAAGGTCACTGCAAGGCAAGGAACGATAAAGCACAGCAGGAATAGGTAACTCTGAAGAGCTTTGAGTAGAGACTGAAATTTTTACTTTCATATTAAAACTTCTTTTCCAATAGAAAAAAAGCTTAAAGTGCTCCCTTTTAGAAAGTATTGTTTGAAAGCCGGTCTAAAGGTTATAAATTTATAATTAATATTGATTGCCTCCAGACAGTATTCCTCTGTTGCTCAGCCCCTTTCTAACCTTCATTGACTGAAAGAAGACGCTTATATTACAGTATTCCCTGATTTGCAAGATTGATCTCCTCCATCCTACAGTCAGCATTGATTCTGTACAGCACAAATTGTTTTTCTGATCTATGCATTCCGTAGCACTTTGGCACAACCATCAGCTATTTAAGTTCTTGTGAAGCAAACCAGTTATAACTTAACTGGCCTACTTGTACTGGACTGGCACTGCAGAGAACCTTTTGGGGCAACACACTCCCACTCTAACACTTCTAAGTTATGTCGTATTCATCCTGCATCTAAACAAATTATTTATGGTTGTATACAAGCATACACCAAGTCTACGCTACCCACTGCATATGAAAAATTAACAGTTTGAGTTTCTCTCATATCCAAAAAGCTGTGGTAAAGGTTATACTATTTTTCTATTATTTAGGAGAGTACATACAATAAACACTAATTAATTCCAGATTAATAAGGAAAAAAAACCCTTTAAAATCTGAGAGTCTGATGAGAAAAAGATTTTTAAAAACCTAGAGCCAAAATTAGAAACAAAAAGGTCTCCACATTTATTGCAACACTATACATTTTTTGAAGCCAGTTATATTTGAGAAAAATATAATTAGAGCATTTATTTACACTAGGAGTTTCATCTTAGAAAAATTAAGCAAAGGAGAATTTCACTGTGTAGAACCTTGGGAAGAACATGAAAGTCAGTCCTACTATTTTATTTTCTTTCAACTGTAAATTGTTTACACTAGTGTAACAAAATATTGTTTGTTTTTTAAGAGTTCTCAGTTTCAGCACAATTAAATTAAACCTATCTTGCCCATTTCAACTGGTAATTCCAAACAAACAACAAAAATATGCAAAAACCTAGGGCAGGACACAGTATTTTAAAATTCAGGTAAATTTTCACTCCAGCACTTTTGAAAGGGTGGGGGTTTTTTGTGCTTTGTTTTGAGAGGGATTGCTTCTCAAAGAAACAAAACTTCCAAAACAGAGGTTTTTTTCAGCAAAATTAAGGTTTTTAAAATGGGAATTTCATGCAGTTTCCCAAAATGGCTCTGCTTAGCCATTAATGTAATTTATATTTAGCACAAGACCACAAACAGACAGATTGCTAGACTAGACTGTTTTAGGGAGAGCAAACCACTCTCTTTATTTTAGCAACACTGTGAGTAAAGAGCATGGCAGTAACATAGGAAATGAACACAAAGTAGAAAAATATGACATTTCAAAAATACTGGTTGAAGAAATGACATTGGAAGGCTGAGAACAGATCCATCCCCAAGTAAAGCCATGGGGACATCCTTAGCCAAGCTCTGGAGGAACACAGCAGGACAAACTGCACGCTCCCACAGATCACCGCAGGTCTGAAATTACAGTTTGTACAAAACAAATATTCACCAAGTACCCCCACCTGCACACAGCAACACACTAGAGGGCCTCTTCTCTTTACCCACCCCCTGAAAAATCCAGTGTTTTGTGCCATCTGCTCCAGCAAACAGCTGGCAGGAGGCACCTGCTTGTGGCTTTTCTACACTGAACACAGGCCATTGCTTCCAACAGATTCTAATTTCACCAACCAAGGCCTGTTTCAATTTTTCCAAGCCATTCTGGACAGCGTACCACATTTTTGCATCATGTCACTCTGCCAGAAGACTGAAAAACAAGCAAAAGTTCTTCCTGGAAATTCAGGTCTAGACAGCAACTTCACAGCAATTTCTGCAGAACACCTCTTATCCTGACACTGAACTCTGGTCATTCATAGTGAAACCACTCCAGAGCACTCATGCTGACTCTCTCAAACATGACACAAGGAGATAATGACAGTGAAAATGCCTCACCAACATCCCTTCAGTCTCCTGGCTCTTCTAGTTTGCCAGAGGGGAACATACAAATACTTCAAGTTCATCCACCTAATTTTTTTAACAAATATCTTTAAATGGGGATAAGGTCTTTCTTAAGGTGTATGATTAAATATTCACTGTGTCAGCATTCCAACATTTTTGTAAAAATAAAAGCCATTGGGATCCCAATTCTGAAGGCACTAAGAACACTCACTGACTTCAAAAGTATTTTTGAAACAAAAGAATCCTGGACAGTGGGGCTGGTTTTGCAGTATCTGATGTAACCGAGCTATACAAGTTGACTCAAAAGCATCTTGTATTCAAAACAAACTATGTTAAAAATGTAACAGAGCACAGTTCAACTCAAAGGTGCTTAAAAACCTCAATGAAAATTCCTAAATCTACTCCCGCCCTATTTACATCAGAATAATTGCACAAAAACATGATCACTTTTGAAAACTCAAGCATAACCCACTTTAGATGCCCTCAGATTCAAAGAATATATTCATTAAAATTAGAGACCTGGTGTGCTAAACTAGAATGGAAGGGATTCCATATGATTAAAAGATGGCAAACAAACCTCACAACCCTGAAGGGTTTTGTTTTGCCTTTTTTTTTAGGGGTGAGAATTTTTTTAATTGGTTGGCATTTTTTTAGGATACTTAAAAGTGAAAACTACCAAAAGGATAATTTCTAAATTGCTACTTGCAATTCTTCCCCTTGCAAAGTGTCACCATTCTAATATCCAGCTGACACACATAAGACATTTTAACATTGTTTTCAATGAGTTATCACTGATCACTCCTGTGTGGGGAATTATAAGTCTACAGACTTTATTTTAAGTCTACAGAAAGACTTAGAATAGAGAATCTTTTTTACCCCAAAAGCTGTATAAATGAGTCTGATCATTTTCATATGCTGCCAGGCTTTGGATGGATAAATATTTCCAAAGAGCTGGCGCCTCTGTTTTGGGTAGGAGTGGGTGGAATACTGCAGGATTCCCCTTCCCTCCCCCACTGAGGCAGAATCTGGTCTCTATTAAAGGCATTTCGGCTGTAATTCTACTGTCAGAAACATCTTGATTTTCTACAGTGTTGCAATTCTTAAAACCATCATTAACACTGATGAGATCCTGTTCCACATCTGCCAATTCTGAGTTTTACTGTCCATGCCAAGCATGGCAGAAAAGAAAAGTCTAAAACTTTAGTAAGGATGAAAGCTGTATAGAAATCATATTAAAATGATCATGAGGAAAGTATCTTAATTTGTGTGTAGCACAACATACATAAAAATTCACTCAGCACACTTAGAACTGGCCTTTTCCATATAAAAGGTTCAAGTACCAAAGATAACGTTGGCCCCATTGAAATTACAGAAACAGAACACAAGGCGGTCTGGATTAAGGTTTCTGCAGCTGTCAGCAATGCAATCATCAGAAAGGTGCCACTGACAAACTACATTTCCAAGCTGGCTGAGCATGTCAGCATTGGAAAATTCAATACAGCCCCCAAATACAGCAAACATGGAAATGCACTTTTATGCATTAGTTTCTATTGAGAATTCAGTGCAAGGATCATGAACTCCAAGTGCTTACTGATTAAAGTTCATTTGATTCTGCCCAAATGCTGCATTAGATTGAAAGGAAGGGTAACAATGAATGATTTAGAAACCTGATTCCTCTTTAGGAATGCAATCTCATCTCAAAAGATTCTAATTTTTATGCAGTCCTAAGATCAAGAGTACAAAAAGCTTGTCTGTAAACATTCCAGATACACGTTCAGGACATCTTACCCCAAACACAGGAATGAAAACTGAAATATAAAAACCACTATAGACCTACAAGCACTGGAGGAAAAAAATCTCTTGGTTAGACATATTAAACATGCACAGTAAAATAAATAGGAAAGTATGCAAAACAATGTATTGTAATTATTAAAGATTTCTATTTGACATCACAAATTTGAAACAACCTTTGACAATACTTTTCATTCTGCTTAAACATATTTCATGTCAGTAATTGTTTCTTTTCTTCCTTTCTGTAGGTGATCTATACCAGTGCTTTAGAGCTGGGATAACAACTATTTTTGTTTCAAGAGAAAATGGGTACTAACAGCTAATAAGGACATCACTTAATAGGAACTGCTTTCTGCCTTATTAACAGCAAGAGTGTTTTCAGAAATTATTGGATCCAGCTCCTGCAGACAGCCAAGGATGTTGCTTTTTGTGTCTCAGTGTCATGAGTTTTGATGTCTGTCACGAAGCCCCAGAATTACCTCAATCTCATTGTTAATTGAAAGAGTGTTTTTGCAGAGCCTAGCTGCAAGTAAGTGTTTTCTACACTTGGAGAAAAAATTAGAGTCTCTCAGAACTCCAGAAGTTTTTCCAGGAAGCCTCATTCTTTTTTAACCTTCAGCATGCACATGGCTTCTCTGTAATAAGAGGAGTGGAGATGAAGGGCACAGTGTAAGTAGAATATATCAAGAAAAGCTTTAAGAACATTCAGGTCAAAGACATAAGGCTGGACCTAAAGTTCTTACTGTGCTGTTAAAACTAAAGCAGGCTGGCACAGGTCTTCATGAGCAGCTTAAAGCTAATTCTACCTTCCTTCTGAACTTACAAGCAGGTTCTAGCAATGCTGTGACAGAGTTATTCAGGCAATCCAGCTGCTGCTCCAAGAATCCAGTGGTAGCAAGGCCTCCAAGGCAAGGATTTTACCTTTGCTGCAGCTGACATCTGACCTGGCTGCAGCAGTGTTTGCAAGGAGACATACTCCAGCCACTTCAAAGTGAGAGATATTATCCTCTGTGCCTATCTGTTCCCTCTCATTCTCATGCTCAGCGCTTTCCAGTTGTAGTTGAAGGGAAGAAAGCCTGTCTGATCATCCTAATTACCAGAAAGAATGCCAAAAGAAAAGTATCTTAGCAATAACAATAATCAAATTTTCTAAAAACCATAGAACCAGCAGATTGATCATATTTGATTACAGTTAAGTCAGGCTGTACTGATGAAGCAGGAAGTACGAAACAGCATTAGTAAGGGAAAGAAATTCAAAGTCTTTTTGTGTTCTCCCTATTCTCTCCTGACCTTAGCCTGCCTAAACTTGCCAATTCTCCTCATGTACTTGTCCTCTTACAGCTCTTGCCTTTCTGACATCTCAGAGCAGCTGGTTTCCATTCCCTTTCCTGGCTCTTCTTTTTTTCAATCCCAGTAATTTCTGCTTTCATCAAGAAAGAACAAGATTCAAGACTGTGGGGCCCTGAAGAAGCAAAGAATAAGACAGGGAACTAAACCAGTGAAAAAAAGGGAGAGAGACTTCTCACCAGAAAGAAAAAGGTGAGGAGACAATAAAACTAGCCTGTACAAGAAAGCAGACTGTGGCATCTGATTAAATTGGCTGGTAATTTTTCCCACAACATGGGATAACAAGCTCCAAAATTGTGCCCCCACAGCTCCCAAAGCCTTTTTTGTGTTCATGAGAAATGCAGGAGGCAAAAGATCCCTCTCTCAAGTCTTAAAGTATCATTTCAGAGACAAACTGTAAAGACATTTATTTACAGAGTTGTCATTAAGTACCCACAGAAAAGACCATCTACAGAAAGGAAAAAAAGTACATAAGAGAATTCCTATCAAAACTTTAAAAACTTGAAATCCATTTTACAAGAGTAAAACACAATGCATTTCATAATCTTTATATAACAGCACTGAACGGACAAAATACACAACATTAAACAAACAGACAAATGGAAACAATCTAAAGTTTTGGGAAAGTACTAACCAGTTACTGACAGCAGCTGTGAAACCCTCACCTCCATTTCCTCCCGATGAGACCTGTCTCTATCCTCGAACTCACGAGTTCTTCGTCGAGCCTCCTCAAAGGCTTGTTGTGCCAAAGCATCCTCCTGCTACCAAAGCACATGACACAGAGTGACACAAAAGGTGACCCTCATTTCCACCAAATCGCTTTTTTTGAGCATTAACTATCCCTTGGCAGAAAAGTCAAGTATGTCCTGCTGAACCTGCTAGAACACAGGCAAGTTCCAGCAAATGTCAATACAGGTTAATGAAATATTACTCACCTTCGCTACAGCAGGAGAGAGAACCAAAGCTGGAATGCAGCTACGACTAAAATACATTTTCAAAGAAGAGCTGCTGTTCCAAAGTAGTTTAAATACTGCTGGGCTTTTTTTAAGGATAGGAATTCTAAGAAGTTATATGTAAAAGGCAATACATTTTATTCTCTTTGTAAAAACCATTTTGAAGACAGTATTCACAGGTAAACCTAGACACGGTCCACTAGCATCACTACACTAACAGTGGTAATTTAATTCTCTTGCATTTAAAACTAAGTATTATCAAAGTTATAAACCAATTCCTCATTTTATCAAAAGCTGCTGCAGGTGCATCAGTATGAATATTCTTAATACTACTGTATTGTTTATATTATTTGAATTTAGATGCATAGGGAAGTGCAAAGTTGAAATTATTCTTCCACCAATTTGCGCACATTCCCATATAATGGAGGAGAAACCTGAAGGTTTTCAACAACCCTTTTGGTTATTTTCAACAATGGCTTATGCACAGCAACAGATTTAATGAACTAACACTCAAAAAAAATATCCTGCAAACTGTATTTTCTATTAGAACATGTTTTAAATAAAGTGTTAGTAATATGTGGAACCATTATTAACTGGGTTGGAAGTTATTTTTTTTTTAAAGAGATCTTTTAACACATTTACTGTTCCCCATCAGAACTTTAAAATTTTCAGAATGAAAGAGTCCCATCTGAAGAGGCTCCACAAACAAGGAAAGGATAAATTGTATTGGTTCTCCTTCCTTCTAGCTCTTCAACTATAATTACTACTATCTCTGCTTATAATTCCCCCATACATGCAAACGTTATTTTAAAGTTGATAATTTTTTTTTAAAAGCTGACCTTGACTGTTAGAGGACATAAACATGTTGAGAGCACAACTAAGTTTTAATATACCTGGGGACTAAGCGCATAAATTTTTCAATTTAAGATAAAGCATCCCAGCCTGAGAAAATGTTAAATTGCCTTTTTTGCCGTGGGCACTATCATGGGCCCTGGAGCTGCTCTGTGAAATGATGTGAAGGGGCTCCCTCGTGGCCCAAGGCAGGGAAATACAAACAGCTGCCAATCCCAGCCTCTGCCTCTCGCCCTCGCTTGCTGGGGCACGGGTGCAATGTTTAAAGCTGCCAACAAGATAATACTGTAACACCATATATTTTTTTTAAGACTTGAATTTTGCCCTTTACAGCCATTTTAATGTTCATACAAGGCATACAAACCAGGGTCAGAGAGTGGAAAGTAAGTTTGTTCTTAATAATGCAGAAGGTTAGAGAGAAAACAGATAAGCTCATCTCCCAGATGACTCCAGAAAAGCTGCCTTAGTTTCAGCTTACAAAAGATATCTATGTCTTTGTTACCTTCTTTTTTAAATCAAACTTAAACAGAAGATTCTTTCTTTTCCTCAAAGGTTTTTGCATTTTACCATCATTTAGAATGGTCACGAAATAAAACGCTGACATACGGCCTGGGATGGAATATTTTAAAGAAACGGTCATAACCAAAAGAAACTAAATTAGAAATTCATGGGAAAAAAATCAGTATGTTGGCATCCAGAATGAAGATGTGTTGACAGCTGAAACACTGGTTTACTCATGTCTGAGAAAGGGGATAAAAGCATCAGAACTTTTTTTAGTAAAACAAAATCCTGCTCTACTCTTGGTTATACATCATAACAAATCGACCAACAACTCAACCTTATGCAACAGGAGTCTAACCAAGATTTTTTTAAAATGTCACTCAATTCTAGTAATAATAGCCTAGCAAATTCAGCTGCATGACATCAAATAATTTATACATCTTAGTTTTATTCTATAAAAATGTTCCTGGTATGAATTTACAAAGAAAAATAAGAATAAGCAAAACATGAGCAACAGAATGAGCAATCAACATGACAACAGAACAAAATCAAACCTCCCAGTCCAGAAAATAAAATTTTAAAATAAAATTTTAAAATAAATTTTAAAGAGAGAAGCTTATGCACACCCACGCTTATACACAAATCCTCACAGCAGCCCAGTGGGAAGACTTGGTGAGATAGCAAGATGCTCTACTACAGAAGATGTGCAAAAGTACTGAAGACAGAAACAGGCTCTTAAGACACTCAAATATCAAATCCAGGGAAATTTCAGCCCCAAAGAGGGAAGATATTCAAGCATGTATGTACAGTTTTGTGTGTGTTGGTCCAAAGTCTGAGTAAGCAGTGGAACCAGGGCTTTTAGCAATAAAAAGTAAGACCACTTAGTAGCATGACGTGGACAAGTTGTAGATTAAGTGGAAAAAAAACAGTAGCTTAACAGGAACAATTAACATACTTCAATGTCAACACATGTGGCTTTTCTTCCCAAAGTATTTGTTGACCTGGTGAAGGGTAGTGTGTTTTCCAAAGTATGACAGCAAAGAAAAATGTTATTTGATCCCAACATTAGTACAAAGTGGTAAGAGGCAGGAAAATGCATGAGCATTACACTTGCTTAAGAAAAGCTTCCAAAAAATGGGGGGGTGTGAAGAACAGCTGGAGCTCTCTCAAAGGACAGTGGGTACACAGGCAACACTGAGGCACTTAAACCCCCTGTGACATCAATGTTATTTTGGGATCAAAGTCAGCAGTTCAGCCAACTGCCACTAGAAGCATTACAACAGTTTTAAACAAGGAAGCAGAGTGACAGATACAGGAAAAAGGAAACTGAAGAATGCAAAAGATTGTCCAAATGTTTACAATACTAACACACGTAAGGGTGCAGCTACTCCTGTGTCTGTAGAGTTCTTTATGACACTGGGCACCCTAGGTACTACTACTGCAGCAAACAGAATGACCATTGACAACCTCACAGTCACCAAGAATCACAAACTGAAACCAAGTTACAGACCTGTAACTGTGTACAAACATCTCTGTAGATCCACACAGTGCAATATCTCCAGCTCAGCACCCTGTACTCACAACTCAGGAAAGCACTGACACCTGAGGGCACGCAGACATCCCCTCACACACAGATTAAATCACAACCTCAGTGCACAAACACTTTCTGAAGACGACAAAAGGGAATTAAGTGTTGTTAAGACAGCATACACACACTGGGAAACTGAAGTAATCCAAGCACTTGCAAAAACATTTATTTGGAAATTAAGAAGAGAAAAATTAAATCCACAGGTCACCTGACCCCTCTCCAGTTCTGGGAAGAGTGACACTGTCTCGTCCTGAGTGCACGTTCCCATCAGCCTGCTCTCAGAAGACAGTTCAGAAGTCCTGTGACTTAGGATTATGTATCACACTTAGTAACTACAGATGAAGAACCTAAGGGTTTATATTGCCTTCCTCAGGGCTAACATTTGTCCTGGCTGGGTAAGGCATCACAGCCTGAAGGCTGCCTAACCCATGGAGTCCACAGCAGTGACTGCTGCAGCTGGAACTGAGCTCACCCAAGTCACTGACACAACTCTGCAAAAAATGAATGCAGAGAAAAAAGTGGATTTAGAGTTAAAGCTTTGGTCTGTGGCTTTTCTCATGGATTCACAAAGGGTGGCAGGACTATTCTCTCTTTCTAGGCATCGTGAACGAAGTGTTCAGGGTTGTGACTGCTTCAAAGACACTTTCACACAAAGTGTTTCTACTTAATCCCAAACATAGTCACATTAACATCACCTCATCAATGTGCAAATTAGTTTCTTAAGTTAGGAGAGGCAAGGCACAATAGAAGAGTGTTCTTGGTATTTTGGAGGAATCAAAGTTTTAAAATATTTTATTAATAGTGCAAAAATCACTCAAAGTTGTAAACTACAAATTATTCCTGCCCCTAACATTTTGACCTAATGTAGCTGAAGTAGTGTTTTGCTACAACCACATGTTTCTGAACTTCCACACTGCAAGTTTTCTTTGGAGTCGGTACTCAAAGTGAAGGCAAAAAACTGTGTTTCACTCCAGAAGAGCAAACAAATAAGTGAGTAGCCAAGGGCAGACTGTCTTACCTGCGCTCTCTCTTCATCAAATTCCAGGCAGCCCATACCATCCAGTCTCTGTAGATCTATCCAGCCTTTCCAGATTACACAGACACCATTGAGAATCATAGGTGCCTTCAAGTACACCTGGAATAAAAGCAAAACACATGCTGTGAATTTGCAAGCTCTTACACATGTGTCTGCACAATGAAAATACTGATCCAGGAAGCTTCTATATGTATTCTTAGAAGAACATCCAAACCAGCTGGTAACATGAGACTCCATTTAACAGCTTCTACCGCTTCCTTTCCAAGAACTCATTTTAATCAAGTGAGTGCTTTAACTTTTGCCTACTGTACTGGATGGAATAAATTTAAGCTGTGTACTCATTTTATAAACTGGCGTGCACCAGGATTTAGTTAGCATTCTTACTGCTTGCAGTTAAACTAAAAGGTTTCTCTTGTCAGCTCACCTTTGTGCCACAAAGAAAGTGGCATGCTGCCAGTCAGGGAGGAACCTACAGAATATCTAAATAGTTAAACAAGAACACTGCTCCTTACTCCCAAGAAACACTATATTTTATCCCAGTAAATGAGTAATTTCAACAAAGACCAAGCACTGGTTTCAGTTGTCTCAAATTTACAAACTACTCAGAGTTCAGTAAAATACACAACATACACATCATGCTAAAAATAAGGAAGCTTTCCTATGTCAGTTGTAGCATGGGTGAATGGCTTTTCCAAAGAAGCAACGCCAGCTGATGAAAACCCAAGTACAGCACCAATGTGCACTGTGCCTTGTGCTGCAGCATGGAATAATGCATGATCTTAAGGCTCTACATCTAGGTAACAGTACACAACACAGTGATGTCACAAGGGAACTTAAAAAGAAGCAAATAAAACACTAAAGGAGTTTGACATGTTATACTTAATAATATCAGTCTTAAACAAACAAAGAGTCACAGCAAAATTACCTGAATTGTACAGAAAATGAAAAAAAAGATTAAAACCAACCTTCAAGAGTTATTTTAGCCTACTTGGAAAGTCAAAGCCTCTCATGGAACAGGAGCTTGTCTATATTGAATCACCAAAGAGGCAAACCTACACACACGCACGCACCCACTTCAGACTGAAAGACTGTTTAGACATTCCAAATCCATTTGAGTTTTTTCAGCCTTCAGGAGCAGCTTGGGCTCAGCTAGGTAGGGGAACTTTCAGACAGTGCCTCCCCTAACAGTTCTAAATTAATCCTCTGGCAAAGCCTCATCAAAGCGTAATTGATGTTTAGCACTATAACGCATTTCAAAGCACCCCCACTGTGCCTGCTTGCTCAGTTCCACGCTTACCAGCTAAGGTCACTCAAGCAAAAAAAGAAAGGGCTTGAGAAGCAGGAGGCACAGAGGAAGGGAAGCCCCCCTCATGCAAAGGCTGTGCTGGCAGAATTAAGCACTGAACAACATGAAAGGCAACCCACGAGTAGAAAAAAGGGAACACATTACATGAATTGAGCTGACAAACAAGTAATGTTATCTGCCAAAGAAAACAAACATTTGATCTCCAAGCCTGATTTTTACAACTTATCACACTTTGGTATGAAGCGACACAGCTTTAGACCTTTTAATTAGTACAACATGCAGCAACTCAATAATGAAGCAATAAATGTTATTTGTTTGAGCAGATCTTCCCACCAGCACTTCTACTGCAAGGTCTCTGCTAAGAGCACAGTGTGGTTTTCTGTGCTCATCTGAAAGAGTCATCACAGCTCAGCCTTGTGTGGGGACAGCACACCGTGGGGACAGCACACCAGGCACATCTACTGGCCAGCAGCCTCTGCGAGCAGAGGTGTCAGAACCAGCATGAGTAAGATGTGGACTACCAGGAAACCACCTCCCACAGCCCTCATTTCAAGATTAAGCAGTTCAAACATACAAAATACATTGCATCCCTTCAGCACAGTCTTCGCCCATTCATCTCACAAGAAACAAATGAAGGACACAGCATCCACTTAATAGATGCATTTAATTAGTTAAGAAGTAAAAGACAGTTAAAAGAAGCTATTAGAACTGTCATTCTCTTACAAGGCAAATGAAGAATAATTCAAAAGGGGAAATAAAAAGGCAGTATAAGCTAACCATGGGTCTGTAAAGATAAAAAAGCCCATGCTCTGATACTGGCTATGTTCTGCAGGAGCAAAAAAGCACTTTGCTGATCTTCATTTAGGGACTCCTCTCTCAACCTCCCCTATCCTTCTGGCCCACAGCAGCCTGTGACATCAAAAGTTACATAGGCCTTCCCACAGATGACAAAACCCAGCTTTCCAAGTTGTCCAGGAATACTTTTTGTTTGTTTCTTTGATAAGGAATATTATGCTGCTGCTAACCTGTTTCAGTGGCCGTTCAACTGCCTTGGTCACTGCAGCTGCCAGTGCAAACACACAAACTTCCTGCCTCCGTGCAAACAGCGGGGACCTCAGACATAGCTGCTGAGAGCTCCAGACTTCACATGCATCACCTGGAAGCCCGAGCAGGGCTGCAAATTCTATGAAAGTTTTTAGAAGTCAAAGGGGAAACAAGTTGATAGAGCCGATGTGATTCCTGATTCCTACAATCAGCCCCGAGCATGCCAGCCAACAGCTGAGCTGCTGTCACAGCAGCTTGGGAACCTCTGGCACACAGCCTGACCCTTCCAGATAAAGCAGTCTGCCCTTGCTCCTGAATCTGAGCCCTGGAAGCCTTATACCACTGGATTCAGGAGGCCTTCAAACTCTGATAAACAAACATTTTTCACTTCTGAAAGCATGAATTCCTTCTCAAGATATTCCAAGTTTTGAAATTACCACAATCATTCAAACATAGTAATCATTCATCTTGAAACCCCATAAGCTTATGCAGGAACTTTTCTCTCATTAAAACACAATAATGCATACTGGTACTTTTAAATTTATTTTAGAGAAAGGAATTTAAACTCTTTTTCCCCCCTCTCTCCTCTTTCAGGAAAATGGAAACCACCTAAGATTATAGCCAAAAACGTTTAACCACGTATTTCCTTCTTTTCAGATAAAGCCATGCTGGTTCCCTTTCAACTTCTGAACGTAACAGAATTATTAATAAATTACTGCTCTGTCTGTGAACACATT
The DNA here is from genome assembly GCA_009812075.1 of Sialia sialis. NCBI lineage: Eukaryota > Metazoa > Chordata > Aves > Passeriformes > Turdidae > Sialia > Sialia sialis. Next base: position 2,074,992 of record VRYO01001153.1, on the reverse strand, counting down.
ACCTATTATGGCACCTAAAAATCCAGCAAAGTGGTCTTCCAAAAAAATTCTGGACTGTCTGCTCTAAAAATTGCCACAAGATAGTCATGGTAGGAGACCATGGGCAACAGCTGCATTGTTTCTAAAAAGACCCAAAATTCCCCCTTTCCTAATATTATAGAAGTAGATACAAGCATGTCTTAGAACAACTCTTTCAAGATTTTATTGCTAACCCCAGATTACCTGCACTTAAATAATGTTATAAATCCTCCACACACCTCTGGGTACTTTTCATAATAATGCCTGGCAGTCAGTGCTGTAAAATTCAAGAGACAGGTGAAAAGCACTACAGAACATAAGGAAGGAGAGGCTGGAAGTCAGGCAATTACCAAACTCATATTCAGTGGACAAATTTAATGCTACATAAAGAAACACCATTATAGGGACACACAAGAGGAAAAGTGAATTATGCAGCAGCCTCTTTTCAGAATATAGTCCATCCTATAAACTAAAGGCTTTTCTGCCACTGACAGTGGACAGTTGTATAACTGAGTTAACAATCTTTGTACACATGTTGAAAGATGAGAGTAAATTCTCTCTCATTTTGCACTCTCATTCTCCACACACTGGCACAACCAAAGCTTTGTTAGACTAGGAGACCTAGGTAAACTGTCACATACTGAAATAAGCAATTTTTGCTAGTTTATAACAGCTGAATTTTTGTTTGGGTGGCTATTAAACAACAAATTTAATCTCAAATAACATCTTCCATTTCAAACTCTGACTACAGATCAAAGAGTAGCATTAGAATTTTTAAATAAGAAACAGACAAGTTACTTTTACATTAAAAACAGGCTTTTGGTATTAGAACAAATATTCTGCTTGCTGACTGAACAAGCAGCAAGAGCAAACACTCTTATCTCCTGGCAGATTATCTGGACAGAGGACAAACAGCACTGTAAAGACACACAAACTTGAGAAAGTGCTGCATGAATAGGCTTAGTTGGGCTCGAAATTGTTGAGCTGTGTTTGTGCTTGGCCTCCCTGCTGGCTTGTTCTCAAAGACCTCCGTGCCACACCTTCAACGTTTAGTGTATCTCACCTTCCCTTTTGTATTCTTTTGAATAATCTGTTATTTTCTTTTCATCTGCATTTAAATCAGCAACCTTATCCTCCAGCTCCAATTAACAGGGAGTTATCGCTGTTGTTAAAAACAGGCAGGGACATGGTTCTTGTAACACGATTCATTCGTATTTTGAAATCCAAACTGTTTAAATAGAGAACAATTCTCGATTACTTTTTTAAAAGCTACTGTATTTTAGCATAAGACAAGAAAACCTCGGTTTCACATCCTATTTTAGTCATCTAGTAAACCCTTATCTCACTACAGCAGGGCATTTAACTGATCTGCTGGAGGGATGCTATCTGTGTGCTCCATCCACACATCCTGCAGTTACAGAAAATGCTCCTTCTCCCTACAGCAACCAAGCCATTTCCTCCCCCGGCGACTGCACACAGTTCTCACCACCCACCAACTAATGAATCAGCAGGCTCACAACAGCCAGCACCACCGAGATCAACTTCACCCCCCAGGAAACACCAGTCCCCAGTGAAGTGGTGCAGTCCCCTCCCTTGTGTTTTCATTTTCCCAGCACACTGGAGCAAAATGCATTCTTTCAGAAGAGGCTCAGTTCTGAGTCACCCTCTGCCTCATCACGCACACATCTGCCCATTCATAACGGGCTGAGCCACGTCTGTCCATCCATTATCCCTCCATCCATCCCACTCCTGACCCCACCTACCCCTGAATCACACCCTAATTTTAAATACTTAAACAGCAGTCTCCCTGATTTCATGTGAAACACTAAGAAAGAAACAGCTTTGAACACTTACTCCAAGAAGAAGAGACATTAAAGGCTAACAATCTCAGCTTCTCTTATTATCTTATACACTAGCAAGTAAAAGGAAACAACGTGTACAAAATGTTTAAATGAGAAATTATGTATTCAACTGTTTCCTTTAACAGCAACAGTATATGATTATATAGTTGCATAAATAAAACACTGCACACAGATGTGGCACAACTGCTCTGAAGTGTAAAATTGCATCAGTCCCATCCCTGTGTGCCCCCTAAAATACAAAAGAAAAAGACAACGAAGCTTTTCTAAAACTTTACAATAGAACCTATACACGAAAATCCTCAACTAATTGGGAAACCGAACAGTAACTTCATTAGTGTAACAACTGAAGTTACAGGAAAAGCTGATAACTTCATGCAAGGCTTCCCACTACTGTTCCAGATACTGATCATTAGTTTAAAAGAAATTAACAACAGGCAACCAAGTCATGAATAGAGTTTACAGCATTTATCTGACTTTTCTAAGTTTAATTCCCATACACCAACCTTGTAACATAATTTAAACTGGAATAAAACAAATAGAAACAGCTGAAAAGAATTGCATTTAAAAAGTGACTATGAGTTAAGAGTGCTTTAAATTTGGCTCAATCCTTCTGTCTCACCTCTCAAAACCTATTATTCTTTCTACAAACACACAAAGAAAATGTCTTCTGTTTTAAAAGCTACATCTTGGAATTCCTTCCACTATTTGAGAATGAGGTTTTGTTAAAATTCAAACCTTACACTCTTCTGCAAAAATGTTCACGAATTGATACTTTCTGACAAAACAAGAGCCTTTCCTAAACACTTGTGCATAGATGACCCAGTTGTGGCTTTCAGGATGAATACAGCTTCAAGTTCCTCAAAGGTGGCACCTATGGCACAGCTGCACCACACCACCACCACCAGGCCCTTGCTGTTTCCTGAGCTGCTGCCAAGGTGGGACTCCTGGGACAGTGCTGCCCAGGGATACCTCCTTGGGCCCAGCACCATTATTTCCCCTGCCTGAGATACGTTCCTCCAGTTCTGCCTCCTTGTGATCACACAGACACATCTCACTTGCAGCTGAGGAAAGAATGCACTCCAATCCACAACTAGAAAAACACCTCAGAACATACTACAATTTTCAACTGCACAGCAAACCCTGATGGCCAGATATCATTACTTCGTTCAAGTTTAAAGTACACTTATGTAAGTCACTAGTCATTACAAATATCAGTAACATTGAGATGAAACATAATCCACTTCTACAATTCTTTTACTTCTACAATTACTCCCTTCAAAAATATCTTTGCAAGTAGTATCAGAGCTGTGACAAAACCTCTCTTAACATGCTTGGTGTACTACTGAAATACAACAGTGATGGGGTTTGGTTTCGAAAAAAAAAAGAATAGTTGAAAAATTTTCCTTACCTTATGGAGAGCCAGAATTTAAAACTCCCATGTAGAAAACCCGCTATTTTTATGGTTTTTTGGTTGGTTGCATTTGTTAGGTTTTTTTTCTGTATAGTTAGTTCAACTATATAATCATGACTCCTTTTCAAAAGCAGATCGATGTTTCATTAAATTATGCAGGTTGCAATTTCACTTAACTAAAACCCAATTCTATAACTAAGAACAGATATGAAGCAGTAAGGATGTCAGAACAAATGTGATTAAAATCTGAGGAGCATTTTATTCCTGGATTAAGATCACTGGCCAGGACTTATGCTTAGAAGCTCACATAGAAAAACAGTAAAACGCTACTGCACAGAAATTATACTCATCATCTAATAACCAAGTCTCCAGATACAGTTCATTCCAAAATACTGCAATTTCTTGACTAAGCAGAAAACATGAACCAGACTTGACCAAAACCACCAAAAAAAAAAACCCCAATACAAAGCACGAAGTAGACAGCTTCTAGTTTTCACATTGTCACTACAGAACGGACTAATGCCTCCCAAAAAGAAAGGCATTCCATGTTTAGGCTCTATCCATTTGCCTTCAAAAGACAAAATCAACCACAGAGTTGGAACTGAAAATGAACAAAAATGCAAGGAGCATAACAAGAAAAATCTGAAAGGCAAATATATGCTGGGGTTTTCCCCTGTAAAACTCTACAGGGTCTTTCAGCAGCCTCTCTTTACATTAGAGTCTACATGGGAAAGATGGCTGGATTTTAAATCTACACTCCCTTTTAATGGAGAGAGCATGCATTTTTTAAAAAGACCCATTTTTTCTTGCAACAATTAAAAAGAATGTCTTTGCAGCAAAATATTGCCAGGAGATCGCTGCTGGTTTTGCTGCTCCACATACACACGCATGCTTCTGCTCACAAACCCAGTAACCAACAGACACAGTTTTCTGCCACGTTGACAGAATATCTTCTAGACAAATTTCAAAATTGGTTGTGAAATTTGTTCTTTACAAGCTTTCAGAAAATCACATAGCAAAAAGCAGTTACAACTAGCAATTGCAACAGAGGATTACAAGGAGAGGTTTAAACTAAAACACATCACTTTTACACCATGCTACCTGGCTGCAAATAAACAGCCTACTAATTCTCTACTTTTGGACTGAAAATTCAAAACATATAACGCAAGCATGCTCAACTACACAAAAAAGAAGTTATCTGATTTTTCAATATGGGCAAGCAACTAATAAAAACATCCAGGAACTGACCCAAACAAGAGAGGGGCAAGAAAAGCTGCTTCTTCTACCCTTTGGTTTTCATTGCCTCCTTGAACAGTCCAACGGCCTCATCCTTCCCCTTCAGCAGGATTCAAGACTGGGAAAACTGTTCAAACATTGGCTCAACAAGTAGTGCTGCATCAAGACTTAAAATAACGTGAGTAGTTTTTTGTCTTTTGTATACTATAACAATTATTCGGCTTTCATCATTCAATAAAATCTCAGTGTCATCCTTATTCTGTAGAAAACTATCGGCTTCTGCAGAGAGCATCCTTAGCAATGACTGGAAATTTTCTTTAACAGAGTAACATCAAACTTGCAATTATGCAAGCTAATGAGCTAATTTCATTACTTGTGCTTTGGACAATAAAGCTTCAAGAACCATTTCAGTAACTTTCAGAAAAATGACAGTTTCTTGAAGCAAATGTTTCATCATCTTACTGAATTTTTCTTATTTTTAATATAAATTATTAAGTGATTTTCAGAAAGAAGCAGACATTCTCAACAATGACTCTCTTACTTTTCTCATTCATTTTTAAGAGGAGAGAAGCATAATATTAGCAACTTTTAGTAAGTGGAGACTGATATGCAAACAAGAAAATTCAATAATCCAAATGTCCGGATTTCTTCCAGCTGCAGAAAGCCTGAGTACTGCTTTCATCTACACAGCACTCATCTGTCCTTACATATAGCTGTTTCTTTAATGCAAAATTTAGCTCACTACCTCCAATTTTGTTCCTCTTCTGGGAAACTTTAGGATGATGGCATGGGTATATTTGAAATCTTCTCTATACAACTCTAACGAGTGCATTTAAGCCACTGGAAAGAGTTCAGTGCAGTATGACTGAATAACTGCTTCTAGAATACATAATAAAAGCTAAGCAGAAGCAGGTTTACTGACAGCAGACCTTAAGTACTTGCACAGCCGTGCTGCAAGCACTGCTCCCAAGCCTTGTTCCAAAATGGCATCGGCACTGCCTGCACCGCGAGGCAGGGACGAGGCTGTGGGCAGAACCCAAAGTATTTGGAGGATGAGGGGTGAAAGAATTCCAGGGGAAAGGCTGTGGATCCTTTGTCACATGAGAGGTGCTGGGGTGAATCACACTCCAGTGGTGCAGGGCACTCGATGATAAATCACTCTGCAGGAACAACTGTCCAAAGCCAGCCAGTGGCTGCCTGCCAGCACAACGTGTCCAGTCTACGTCCTCTAAAGAGTTCCCTTCCCAAAATCCAAGTTCCTTTCACACTGTGTTCATAGAGGCATCTCCTAACTGTGAGGAAAAGTGAAGCACAGGTACACTATGACTGTGGCTTCAAAGGGAGTTTGGATTAAACAGCTCTCCTTTATGCAACAGCAGGTCATAATGAACACTTTCCAGTATCCAGACAAAAAAAAGAAAAAAAGTTTCACTCTCCTGTAAAGCAAAAATAGGTATAGGAGCATAAATAAAGGATGTTGCTGGGGAAAAAATAATAGAAAGAAAAAGAAACTGAGGTACAAACACAATAATAAATTCTAGAATCATAAGCATCTACAGAAAATAAATATTTTACTCAAACCATACAGATGATCCTGAATGAAAACTGATCAAGGGGATCGTCAAGAAAAGTGGATTATTTTCATTCACCAAGCAACCAGGACTCCCATCAAGCATCTCCAAGAGAAAAAAAAAAAAACCCAAGCTGTTTAGCCAGGCTAAACAAACTGGATACACCACCAAACCCATTTGTCTGCTGTGAGAATAACCACACACTGACATCCTTGTTTAAAGCTCACAGAACAGTCCGAGAAAGATCAAAAGCAACAACAGTGATGTTGGTTTCATCAGGACAGCGCCACTTCCCTTGGCTGGAGCAGGCAAAAGTACCTTAAAGGCTCTGAGCACACAGACAGTGAGGCAGCTGATGTCCCTTCACTAACCACCTGCTGCTCCTCACAGAAGAATCTCTCCCAGGTACCACAAGGTTTGGAGGCCATCATGACCCCAAAAGGCACAAGTAGGAGGATAAAAATTGTTTAAGGCTGCTCAGAAAAAGTGGAAAGCTGGTTCTATTGGCTGCCATTGAATAGGTGTTGTATTTTAATAAAACCTGCTTCTCATTACTCTTCTGTTTCTGCTGTAACACCTGCAGCATAACAAAGATCTGCTTTTTTTAATAGCCATCCAAGCCATTAACACCCAACTTAGAGCAAAATAAAGTCTAGTTATGACAAAAAACCATGCAAGTAGCATGTCTAGGAAGAAAACTGAAAATCTTTAGTTATGGCTAGAACAAAGTTAATGGCTAATGAGTAGAAATCCTAGCTACATCACATGTGGCACAGCAGGCAATCTGAATCAATTTAAATCATGTCTGATGTTCTTTCCTCCAAAGCTGCAGAGTTCACAGTGTATTAGAGTGAAACAAACCCGTGTGGAAGACTCTGGTTTACGAGCAGCTGCCACCAAAGAACAGACAGGAAGTAAAGCTGCATTAGAAAGAGATGGAGAATTGTATTATAAAGGGGAGGGGAAGTAAAACAACTTCACAGACTTCATCAGTGATTGGTATTTAAACAGTAAAAAAGAGCACCTGAGAACTAATGTTTTTTCAAGTCAAAAAGAGTGGAGCTAAAGAAACATCTTGAATAAGAAATTAAAACTGGGGACCATCATCTCACTCTAAGAAGTGTATAAGATGAATCAGGCATAGAAAATTGACCACACAGTTATTAACAAAAGGACTTTGAAAAAGATTAGAATTTAAAAAGCAATGAAGTCCATACACAGCTCAGCCTTAAGATTGTACATCATCAGTATAAAACTGAAATAAAAATTACAGAACTTCATTAATCACAGTAAAACTAGTCTAAGTCATTAATGATACCAGAAAAAGAAGGTGCAAATAAAGCTCTCCATTTAATTGCAAGGTTTCATTATCCAATATTTCAAGCAATACATTAGACTACTACACTGCCTGTCTTTCAATGTCTTAAGATCTATTCATTTATTCTTTATCAAAAAGTAAATTAAAAGCTCTCTGGAAATTAGCTGAAAACACGGAGGATCAGAGAGCCTTGGTATGGTTCAGCTCCCCAGAAACAGCACACACACTGCATCTGATACACCCCACACAATTACAATGAAATACTATGTTCTATCATTTTTACCATCTAGGGACCTATTTTTAGTGCCGCTTTTTCTTCTGCTATGACAAACCTGAAAAATTGCTCAAATACACAATTAAATTTGCTGCAGGTCAAAGACAGCACAGAATGCTAAAGCTATCTCAAAAAAAAAAACGTTAAACTTGAGTTTAAAATGAGTAGAAACATTAAGTGTACACTGAGCCATCCAATTCTTGGATTAATGAAGACAGGGTATCCACCAGAGGCCTACCCACCCATTGTGAACATCAGATGCATCAAATTAAAAGGCAAATTAAGCATATAAAAAAACCCCCTCAGTTAAGAAATACCAGATTGAAAAACCTCAAGACTATGAAGTATGCATTTGCAGAATCCCAACTTTAACAAGAGTGTTGCTCTTTCTAAATTTCAATCATTTTAGCAGCAATTCCAGCAGATGCTACACTGGTAGCTTTGTCAATCTATGTACAAAACTTCTTCAGCACAATAGTGACATACTTCAAATCTGGATAAACTATTTTGGGCCATCATTGTTTAGCCAAACACCAAAGCAGAATTCCCAAATAAAAATATTCTAATGTTGGTAAGTTTATCTACGTTCTAGATCTCAAACTAATGCCTAAGATAATTATTAACTGACAGCTTCCCCCATAGTCTTTTTTATTCATATAATTAAAAACATGCCTTGCTGGCATAAATCCAGTGATGAACAAACACACATTATGCACTGCCTCAAGAATCAAAGCTCATAAAACAATGTTGCACAGAGCTACAAAAATCACATGGTTTTAAGAGACTGCTGAAGCCTGTAAAAAATTCTTAATTAAACCAAATGACAAAAATCTAGGGAGAACAAAAATCTCAGACAATTCAGATGAAACTCTTAGCTGTTTCTGTTGATAACATAAAACACTCTCCCAACTCTGCTCATTCCTGCGCTCCAATCATGGGAGTGGCTTACTTCCAGAGAAGTTTAATTCTGTGCAGAGCAAGCCTGCATTCATGTGTGATTTACACAAGTAAGGGCTGATTACAACAGTGAATTTGTGATTTGTTCATACCAGAGCATAACATTATTCCCATTTATCTGTTTGTCCACCTCTAGCCTCATTCAGATGAATTCTTCTAAGCATTTCAGTGAAGCAGTCTAGAATTTACAGTAAACACACATAAAAGGAGTGGCATTCATTAATGAGGCTCATGCTCTATTTTAATATATAGCATACCTACCATTCTCTTACATGATTAAGACAACACAAGAAAATGGAAGAAGCAGTTCAGTACTTTAAGAATTCATTCAGAGAAAACAAAGTTAAAAAAAAAATCATAGGAGTAAATAAAATTAGTTTTGAACTGGCAAGAAGAGAGACTTCAGTCTTCTTACACATTACAAGAAAAATTCCTCATTCAATTGTGAGCCAGAATCAATATTTTTCAGTAAGAGCCAGATTCAATTCAGTTTCCTTAGCAAAGCAGTCAGTACCCAGACAGCCAACTTCACTTCTCCCCCAATTTGTCAAACTTCTGCAAGCCTCACAGGACTAAATGGAAAACAATTTTTTCCAAAAAACCTCATTAACTTGAATTCCACATACCATAACTGCCCTCAGGAATTTTTTTTTTCTTCCAATCAAGATTTCCCACTATAGGAAATATTTATCTTCCACCTAGCAGCATTTAAAAGACCCAATATGCCATTAAATCTGAATATGCTTCAAGTATTTCCTCCAGCCTGGTAGGTTTGGTAGCATTAGCTGTTTCTTGTTACAAGGGTGGGGGGGAAAAAATTAGGCAAAAGGAAGGGTTTTGTAGTTCATTAAAAGTTTTTTAAAATTAAAAAAAAAATACACAAAAATTATCCTGAAACAGAAAAACTATGAGGGTTTAAGTGCCGGTCTAAATCCACTGAGTTCTGAAGAAAGTCTCCTATTGAATTCAGTGATCTTTGGATCACTCCCAAAGCACAGGAGCACAGATAAGAAACAGCATCTATATTTTAAAGGTATGTTTTTCCTGTAAAACAAAACCAGCTGTGGGTGATTTCAGTAACTTTATTCTGATGAGACTAAGCAAGGTTTCTGACTTTAAATCTAATACAGCTTCACAGTAACCATCACTGTCACTAGGGAATTTGAGCTTTCAATATCAGTCTATGGGACAATCACCTCAGGAAAAAGATTCAGAAATCAATTCTGAGAGCAATGATGCTTCTGTATTATAGCTGATGGTGAAACTGAGAAAAAGCTTCATTCCACTTAGAGCCCACTGACTGCTTGCTGTACCAACTGGCAGCCAAAGACAATATGAAATAACCTGTTGAAAGTGCAAATTTTCATTAGTCTACCACAATTCATTGGCCAAAGTCAAATTTCTGAACCACTTCAGAAGCACCTACACAACACCAGATTTAGGCTGCTCCCCAAAATTTTATCAAAGCACGACAGTAGAAATAGTTCTTTTCTTCAAAATAGTAGAAAGCCACCAGTACTGCCCACATTTCCCAAATCTTCCTTTGCCTAAACATTAGCATGCTTTAAAACAAAGCAACATTTTATCTTACCAGCTTTCACTTGTACTCACTTCACTACCTACCTGCATGGAGATGTGAATATTAGAAACACCACATCATACGTGCAGTCCATACCAGTAAGACCATAAGCATAAAAAAAAAAAATTCTTTCAATTTCAACAATTTCCTCCTTACCTTGCCTCCTTCTCTTTCAAAGTCGACATATTCTCGGGTCGGTGTCTGTCGCTGCTCCCCCTGCCAGCTGGCCGGAAAAAACTGGAGAGACAGATTGGTTCCTGTGGCCACAAAAGCCTTTTAGAAAAATCAATACAAACAGGATCAGGGAGCAAGACATTACATAAATTATGCAGGCAGTCATTTATTTTTACATCAGTTTATGTCTTAAGCCAGGCAGCATAGAGAATACTTAAAGTCAAAAACATGCACTCATCATTTTTCTTAAGTATTAAGTTACAAACATCTGATTCCATTTTGACAACATTTGCCATTGGCTGCTTCAGATATAAAATACAACATGGAATCAATACTTCTTTCAAATCAGTTTTGCTGACATTAGAATCTGTCCTTTCAGTTCTGTCTGGATACCCCGCACCAACTTAGTACCTGCAACCTTACAAAGCTGCCCATGCTTTTCAAAGAGGTTGCATATCTCTAAAAGGACTGCTGAAGGAAAATTAACTCCTTAGATTCTTTCTAAGGACAACTTTTTTCAAAGGAAAAGGATTTGTTTCCTTTCACAATCTACTTATACCTAGATAGGCACCTAAGTGAAGCATAGATATTCCTATTTTATCATCTCCTGGCATGCAGCATCAATACACAGTTCAATCAAGCTTGAAAGGACAAAGTCCTCATGCCACATTAAGACACCAGTGATACCCAGATCAGCAGATGCTGTGTCAGTGAGAAAAGGCAACTGTAGGAATTCGTCTCAGCTGCAGCCCTTTGTAAAATCATTAAAGGGACTGGCTTAAACCCATTAGAAAAAGCATACATCACTTTCAAGCAAAACATTTTCTACAATTTCAAGTGGAAACGGGATTCAGTTTTCTTTATAAACTCCCTGTATTTGTTAGCATATCTTAACTCCAAGCCATGATGAGTACAGCAATTCCTAGACATGAAATAAAAAATCATTTTTGCAAGCAGAAGTCAAATTCACGGTATTTATGCTCTTCCCTGGTACAGGTGAGCTTGTCCTGTGAGCATGTGAATACTCACACAGACTCACAGCATATCACTCTTCTCAAAATTCCATGGTTAAACATAATTTGTTGCAATCAAATGGCTGCATTTACTATCATGATCATTTAGATTTAAACCGTCATTAACCTAGAATACAGTTTTTTCTTAAAAGCTATACAACTACTACTTCAACAGTTGGAATTTCCTGATAAGCAGATTTCTTTCAAGCAACCCAGAATTCAGCTACTTCTTGGTATAGCTGTACAGCTACCTGTGACACTATAGCTACATGTTATTTAAGACAGTTCTAGTCACAGACTGTCACAGGGTTAATATCTCCCATTTTGAAAGTAGAAGTGCTTTGTCCTGGCTCTTCCCCCTCCACCAAGGGAGACTAATGCTCTGCCAGCAGTTTTAGTTCCAGGCTATCCTTAAAAACAGATTTTTACATTTTTTATTATTGTTGTTTTTGTTTGCTTGTTTTGTCTCCTGTAAGCACATTCTCAATGTCATTAAAATTAACAGATCAGTCCTAGAAATGCCAGGAGAATACTGTACTGGTGCATTAATATGTTTCCAAAGACACATTTTAATCATAACAGAAGTTTCATCAAGGATACATTTGCACAAATAGGAGGCATCGAATCTGTCAGAGCTGCACACTATCAGACTCACTACCTTCTATTACCCCTTTGCTTTTCCAAGTGATGCTACTCAAGCACCAACAAAAAAATTACACCAATCTCCAAGTATTTGTGACTCTGAGTCTTCACCACTTAATCTGCTCAAGAACTGTTTTCCTACCTCCAAGCATCTTCAGTAAAAATGTGTTTGATACTCCTTAATTTATACACTTAAAGTATCAAGGAGTGATATCTTTGAGAGTAAACCAGCTGACCACTGAAGCCTTATGGACCAGCCCAGTTCTGGTACTGGGTGAAAAGGACTGTACTTGCTTTCTGGAAAACCAGCAAGACAGTGAGGTGCCCATGCCTTCCTGCTTCCACCCCCAATCTGTGCTAGAGGGCCATGAAAAACAGGGGGAAAAGATCAGAGAAAAGAAGAAGATAAAAGTACACAAATTCCACATCCTCATAGAGTCAGGCAAGCACCATTTAAACCATAAAAAGCTATGTAGATATTTGTTCTCTGGATTTTTGAAGCCTGTTCCCTCCCTGTGAAGACACAAAACCGTCCAGTTAAATTACCCATATGCTTCTCAAATCAAATCATAGGTCAATACTGAAAATCTCGAGAACAGTCCTACTAATAACCACACAAGACTACATGGAAGTCATTAATTTCCATCAAACAACAAGCAAATTAAATTAAAAATAATACTGATGATTTAAAAAAAAAAACAAAAACAAAAAAACACACCACTAGTTCAGTTTTAAACTTTAAAGTAAGAAAATCATAGTTTTGTCTGCAGAGCCTTTCAAAGCCCAGCCTGTAAAGCTATCAAGATGTTTATGTCACAAATTTTGTGAAAAGCTTATCAGGTAGTACAAGGACAACCTGACCCACACACAGATAATAAAAATACAAGAACCTTCCAAAGGAAACCAAACACTTGAGGTTATTAAAGCTATCAAAGCATTACCAGTAAATGTGAAATCTTATTTAATACACTTCACTGTTACTTCTCAGCAATACTGATAATTATTTCCTTTATTCAATCAAGAGCTGTTTGACACATGTAACCAACAACCTACTGTCAGTTCTACATTAAATCCCTGAGCTGTTCTCTGGGTTTTTTTTTTCTGTTTCAAAATATGTAAGGTCATTTGCAAAGACTCCCTTTGGAGATAAAAGAATAAATCCTTGATGTCTGGAAAAACATTCAAGACTTAAAAAAAAAAGTAAAATTACTAGCTCTTTTTAGCATCAGTCATTACACACTACATTTCTAAATAAACCTGACTACTCATGCCCTATTCACAAAACAAAACCAGATGTTTCAGATGAAGAAATATAGAGCCTGTTTTATAATTAAGTAGAGTGAAAATATGTAGAACATGCATCACTGGCTGCTTCCAAGGGATGAAGTTGTGGCAAAAAAAGGGCAGCAGCAGGCTCAGAAGTATGAAGGTGAAACTACAACGATTTCCCGTTTATATAAAAACTGCATAGGCTGCATAAGAAAGCCAGTTATAAGCTACATGGCCTTTTTTTTTAGGGAGAGATTTGGGTATATTATGCACTTTCACCTGTACAGGAACTTCCAATGCTAGCAAACCATGTCTTCCTTACCTACCCATTGTTTCCCTGGTGTTTTCTTAAAGGAAGCAAACACGTACAAAGAAAAATGAATGTTAAAAAAGAGTAAAACTAAGAACCTGCCTCTTATAAAATAAAATTATGGGTTATAAAACAAAAGATAACAAGCAGGGATAAGATTCAGCTAAAATAAAGTTATTCAGTAAAAGGCATCTGTGTTCTTGAGTGTGCATCCTTTTACTGACAAAAGCAAATGAACAAGATCAGTTACAGTAACAGGCATTCACGTATTTTTGGATGTGCATAAGAGTAATTGCATTGTGCACAAGAATAGTTGCATTGTGAACTGACTGGCAGTATGTATACCACGTGAAATTAAAGAATGCCCATAAACCAAACTTGGTGGAAGTGGGGCTTATTTTCTATTTTACCTTGTCTTTCACTATATACTGGAAATGAAAAAGAGCTTACTTCTGCATTTCAACAGTAGAGTTACAAATTTAATAATGCTACAAAGTACTAATCCTATAGAAGCAACCTGGAGCAGAAATCAAACCAGGAAATAAGGAGTCAGTTCTTGACTACTCCGAGCCATACTTCATCTCACTTCTTATTTCAGAGGGCGACAGTCTGCAACTAACCTTAATGAATGACAAAAACGGAGCTGAAGTTGCAAGTTTCAAAGGCTAATTTTAAAAGCGTTTGATTTAGTTCACAAACACATCAAACAGCTCACTCGAGACTTTAAGCTAGCGCCTTCTGAACAATGTTACTCATTTCTCAAAGCTACTGTTTCCGGGAAAAAAAAAAAAAAAAAAAAAAAAAAAAAAGCTAAAAGAAAAAAAAAAAAGAGAGAGAGAAGAAAAAAAAAAAAAAAGCTGAATATTAAATTAGCAGCTCGTAGCCGTAGCACGTGCCCGGGGAAGGAGCGCAGCCCGTTCCCACTGCCGGGGGTTTTCCTTCATTCCCTGTCACCCTGGCGCTCCAGACAAGCACTGTCCCCGCTCGGGAGCCAGCAGACACCTTCGAGCGAAAAAGCGCCGTTCCTACGGCGGACAGAAACACTGCCTGTTCACCAAAACCTCCTTTCCATCAGCGTTTGAGAGGCAGCCGATGTCATCCCGCTCCTTAAGGAAAACTCTCCTTCACGGCCAGCCCCGAGCCTTTGGGCTCGGGCACCGCGCAGCGCTCGCTGCCCCAGCTTCCCCCAAACTTTTCTTTCGCGAGCCAAGCGCGGCCCGGGCCGCTGCCGGCGGCCCCGCGGGGAACGCGGCGCCACTTACGATCTCGGAGCGGCCGTCGCGGCAGGCGTTCTGGAAGCGGGCCTGCCTCTCCTCGTGCGGCCGGTCCCTGAAGCCGGTGTATTTAATCTGCGGGGAACAGGGCGCGCAATCAGGAGGGGCCAATCCCGGCGATAAGGGGGCAGCGGAGAGCACTGACTGCGCTTCCCCGCACCGCCGGCTCGGCTCCCGCCGCGGCTGAGGGGAGGTGCGGCGCTGCCCCGGCTCCTCCGCGGCCCGCGGAAACTTTCCCCACGGCGGGCGGAGGGAAGGAGGGAGAGAAGGGGGAGCCCCGCCGCCGCCTCACCTCGCACTCGCGGCTCAGCTTCCTGAAGAACTCCTCGTTCTCGAACTTGCTCCGCTGGTCGGGGACAACCCGCGGCATGGTGGTGGGGCCGCCGCCGCCGGCTGCCCTCCTTCCTTCCCTCCCTCCCTCCCGCCCGCCCCGCGCTGTCCCAGCCCCAGCGCTCGCCTCGCCCTTTGTTAGCCCCCGCCGGCGGCGCCCCCCCTTCCCTCCTCCCGTCCCTCCTCCTCCCGCGGCGCACGCAGAGCAGCCGCAGCCGCCGCCGAAGCTCGATGCTGCCGCTGCCGCCGCCGCCCGCTCCCGCCCCCAGCCCGCTCCCTCCCCTCCGACTTCCTCCCGGCTCGTAAACTCGGCCCGAACAGCCGCGCCATTCACAACTCCGCCGCCGCCGTCGCGCATGCGCCCCGCGAGGCGGGAAGCGGGCGAGGGGTGACTCAGAGCCCCCTCCGCGTCCCTCGGCCGGCGCTGTCTCGCCCGCGGCGGGGCCGCTCCGCTCGCTGCCCCCGTGTCACCACTGATCCCGTCACCGCTGCCCCGTCACCGCGGCTCGGCGCTTTCCGCCTCCCCGCTGCCCGGGGAGCAGCCCCAGCGCTGCGGCGGGCAGGGAGCGGCCGCCCCCTGCGCCCCGGTGGCGACGGGAGCGCTCCCCTCACAGCAGGGACCCCCCAGCTGCCCCGCCCGCCCGTCCGGGCGGGGAGCCGGCGGTGGCCGCGCCGTGTCCCCCGCCCCGAGCGTGGCGGTGAGGATGGGGCAGGTAGGAAGGGACAGCGCTGCCTCGCACCTTGTCGTCTGGCTCCGTCCCCAGGCCAGCGTGAGGGCCGGAGGAGCCCAAGGGTGGTCCCAGAGCCCCGCCGCTGCCTGGCCGTGTCCCACACGCGGTGCATCCATCAGCCGCACTGCCCGGGCGGGGACCTGTGCCCATCACCACCTCAGGATGTCTTGAAGTCGTGGTGTCAGTCTAGAGCAAAACCAAAACCCAGCGCTTTGCTGCACCGCTGCTTGAAAAGTTCATTTTCATGCTAGAAACACAGCAGCTTGAACTCTGGATTCTTCATGAGCAGGCATTTTACAGAAGTTAATTCAATCGAGGAGCACTGCAGGACATATATCACCTGCCCCTAAATCCATTTTTTTGTACATGCCTCGGTTATACCTCAATTCTTCATTGCAGTCTGCAACTTCTTGCAAGGGGAAGTGGAGGGGCAATCACCTCTCTGTTGTCTCTGGCAATTTATGGCAGGAGCCAGGCAATGGCCTGAGGTTGTGTCAGAGGAGTTTTAGGTTGGGTATCAGAAAAAGAAAGTGGCCACATCACCAACAGTGACACACTTCAAGAAGCATTTGGGCAAAGTTCTCAGGCACACGGTGTGTCTCTTGGGGATGTCCTGTGCAGTTGTAAGAGCTGGATTTTATATTCCTTGTGGGTCCCTTCCAACTCGGCATTCTGGGATTTTTTTTTTTTTCCTACAACAGTTCCCCCAGGTTTTTAGCACTCTGGAGCATCATAAGGATGGCAGCATGAGCCAAAAAATATATTACGATACCTATTGCCAACATTAAAATATTAGAGCGTATTAGATCTTTTGATAAAGAAGTGAGGTTTTCTGATCTCTCAGTATTACAATCTTAACTTTACACATAGTCATGCAAATCAAAGGCAGCAATGTTAAGGTAAAACAGAAGACATAATTTGAATCAGGTATGAGCAAAATAACAAAAAAAAATGAGCAAAATAAATATAACCCTTAACTAATTTTATACAGACTTCATAGAAAAAAAGACTTTTTTTTTCTAAATGTAGAAAATATGCTATGAGAAACTCAATACATTTCTGATCAATAGGTAAACTGAAGATAACTGTTTGAGCTGTATCTTCTGATTTTTGGTATGTTACTGTATTGCAGACATACAGGTAAATTCAGAAGTTAAAAGCATTAAAAGAGCTGTTTTAAAAGGGTTTTTTCAACCTGAAAAGAAAATACACTGAGCTTGAAAACATAAAATATTGTGTATTGTCTTGATTAATTTAGATTAATATCAACCCTTAAGTGAAATTTTCGTGAATGTCAGCCACATTTAAAAGGTCTCAAAATAAGACATTTAAAAAAAAAATCCATATCACTATTCATCTTACAGCAAGATCAATACCAGGAGCATAGGCCTGCAGGAGAACTGCCAAGTTCATAAGGTAGAAATCTGCTCTCTTGACCTCCAATAATCTTTCACTACTTGCTGCTACCTCACCCAGTTCTATCTCCTCAGCCCCGAAACTGACTGCACCTTCTTCCAAACAACAGTTTGCTAAAAAAAAATTACCAAGGTCAAAAGCGAGATGAGTGGTTGTAAAGCCCTAAAATAAGAAACAGGAGGTGTAATCACCTAGCAAGTTTTGTGTTTTGACCTTGGCATATATTTTTCAAGACTTTAGAAACAGCATCAAGTTTGACTGCTTTCTTTCCCCCATGCAGATCTTTGTTTAACATTTGTCATCCGGCAGTTTTCATCTTTCCAAAGTTTTTATTTCAAATAAAGTGAGTCAATATTATCAGAAAGTCTGTAAGAGATCAGACACTGCCCATGCTTATTGCCTCAGTTAGTTGATGCAGAAACAGGATAGCAGGAAGAGGTGAGATAGAGCATAGTGGCACAGGATCATGTTATTCTTCTGAATTTATCCAATTTCTCTACACTAAGCTAGCTAGGAGCTTTTGCTCTGAATAATGAATACCTTCTTAGCAAAGGGAAGCAATTATTTCATATTCATATAAAGAAAACAATTATTTTAGACATATTTTGTCATTAAGAAAAGCGATAAAATTGCACCAGTTCTTTCTTTCTCTACCTCCTCATCCTCCAGCATTTAACAAGACAATTAAGGTCTTAAAGACAGCAAAGTTCTTATTTTTTCTGTTCCTAACTAGATGGAGTTAGGACAAACTAGTAATGTCTTTGCTGCAAGAAAGGCTAGAGCATAATTTGCAGTTATTCACCCTGTTTGGCCACAGTCACTGGCCACCAGCCAGACAGTCAACATAGATCAGAGGCAGCTTTGCAGGTGGTAGCTGGGGGACATGGGAGGCAAAGCTGAGGTTATCGTGTGAGAGATGGGATACAATCTCATGGGAATTCTGCAGCTCACCAAACTTTATTTTTGCTTTTAGCACAGCACACCAAAACAATCTAGGACCTTTTTCCTTGTGCATAACCAAATGCAACTGCTTCCCAAAGGCATCTCGGTGATATCTCTGCAAACCATTTCACCATGGTTCAGGCTGCTCAGAGTTCAGTAGGCTTAGCTCAGTCTGCAAATCCCTGGTCTGATTCACAAGAACTTAGGCTGTTCAGCAGTCCTCTGGGTGAGTCACCTTCAGAAAACAGAAATGGTCAAGCCTGTAGGCATGCTGCTTTCCGAGCGAATTCTGAGAACAGATCCCTTTCCAAAATAAGACCTAACATGTTTACAGTGCATTGATAATTAAGACAGAACACCACTGAAGGATTTACAGATGGAATATTTTTGAGAAAGGGAGCTTTCTTCAAGTTCCAAGTCCTGTTATGTACTGTTCTTTCTGTAACCCTTCTTCACCACGTCTTTAAAACCTCTGGTTTCCCCTAGGTAGCAGCATTTGATGAACAACTGCATGGCACTGGTGTTATATTGTTCTCTAGACTTCACACGTGTGAGACACTAATCAGCCAGACTCCTGTGTATCCATTGATCTATGGCAGCTGCAGTATAATCAAACACCAGCATTATGTATGTACAAGCTACTCTGTGATTATAGATCCATTAATAAACTGTTTGCAAGATATAATTATGCACATTAGGTGTGAAATGCAATCCACTTACGCAAGGTCTGTGCTTATGGGTACTAAAAAAAGGGGGGGAGGGGTAAGAAATCGAGCAAATTAATTGACTTCTTTTACCCAGACTAATTTTCATTTCCCTGCTACTACAACTGATGCTCCCAGCCAGAATATCTTCAAGGGAGTTGCCTCACCAGTGGAGGCAGGGGGGTATTGCTGGTATTGCTGATCAGTTCATGGACCCACAGTCACATGCAGAAATCATCCCAAAATACTGTAGCTCAGCCCCAGAGCAGCCTTTCATGTTTAGCCTGCATACATCAGCATAAAGATCTATCTTATCTGAGGACTCACAAAATAACCCAAATGAAGGAGATGGGCAATGAAAAGGACCATGAGCTATCAGAATCCATTCATGTCTGTGGAAGCATTTTATGCAGAGATGGATGTAGGGACTCCGGAGGCAACAATGTGCAGCTTTCAGGATTTGGCCAAATCCAAAGTTGATAGCTAAACATCTTAACTAGCACACAGAGATAAGAACTATACCACAACAGTTAAACAAAACAATCCAATTTTGCATTATGAGTGGGAAGTTGCCTACCACTTAAAAAACACCAAGCACGGCAGGTATGAGGGAGGAAACTGCACATCATGTCTCTTCTCTCTACAAGACAGATGCATCTCTTCATTCCAGATTCCAAAGCTGCCTACAGGTGCTACTCAAAACAACTCAAAGCATTTGGAGTACTCAGCCAGGAGACAGGAGACCCTTCCCTCACTGAGGCTGTTGAAGCCCAAGTTCCCAACCTCCACTGTAAGCATCCCACTCACAGCTATTCTCATTCTGGAGAAGCTGCATCCACACCTCTGCTTCAGCCTGGGTTATTACAACAGTGCAACAGAATACCGAAGTCTTCATGGGTAGGCCTACATGAAAAGGCAGCAGATACAGCCATCCTTTCCCAGCTGTGGGATTTGGACACCATGGGCTGTCTCTGGTTGTAAGCACTGGCAGTTTAACAGTGTGCTTCAAATAGAATTGCCTTTGTTTCAATAACATACATGTGCAGCTTCTCCCCCCAAAAGCCTGTACAGCCTGGGACATGCGCCAGAATACACCCTTCTGACACTTGGTAGACACTTTTTAATCATAAAAAGGTCACAAATGTGCAAATATGAAAGTGCAGTGTGATATCAGGATCAGGAGTCTGATGCAGCAAAGGTTGCCTCTGATCAATGACCTTGGTACACAACATCTTAATGAACTGAAAATCTGTTTAAATTCTTTCCATTAACCAGAGGAATACAGTTCGGGATTTTTTTTTCCTAGTAGTGAAACTTGAGAACATCAGAATAAATTATTCTTCCAAATGATGCAATGGAGCCTGAGTTACACAACTTTTAGAGAATTAAAACAGATTATCCCAGACGGCTACTTGATTTTCATACTGGTTATTTGGGACAGTGATGATGATTGGAGTAGGTACATATTTCTAAGATTCTGTGCTATCCACACATGTTTTGGCAATGGAAGTGTGCAGTTTTTATTTTAAACCCCTCTTTTTTCTCATATTACCAATCGCAGCCAAATTGTTGAAAGAAATATTATCTGAACTCAGAGTCTCCCTTGTCTGGCAAGCAGAAGCCAGGACTGGGTGCCTCTTCCAGACTTGCCTTTGGCCTTCTAAGTGATGATTTTGGGCATATGGCTTCACCTCTAATGCCTTAATTCGCCCACCTATCAAGTGACTCCTCCAGATGAAGATCTTGAGATATCTATGTAAAGAGTTAGGCACTGTCATTATCCCAGATGTTGAGCAATGAGGAGAAAGTTTAACTGAGCACAAAATGTGACTCACACAAGCCTAAATACATAAAAGGAAGTGTTTAAAAACTGCCTTCATGGAAATAGCTCTGAAGATGCTCTTATCACTGCACAGACAGTGCTAATGGCACTCAATTGTATGTAGTTCAGACATAGCTTTTTCCGTGTTATCTACTGTGCTGCTATCAGCCACACTGTCTCCTTACACTGCATTTTATAATCCATTAAAAAATTAAAATCCTAGAATAGTTTGGGTTGGAAGGTACCCTTGAAGGCTATCTAGTCTAATCCCCCTGTAATGAGCAGTGACATCTTCAAATAGACCAGGTTGCCCAGAGTCCTGGCAAGCCTGACTTGGAATGTTACTGGGAATTAGGCATCCCCCACCTCTCTGCCAGTGCCTTACCACCCTCACTGTAAAAATCTGCTTCCTTATATCTAATCTAAATCGACCTTCTCTTTGTTTAAAACCATTACCTCTTGTACTATTGCAACAGGCCCTGCAAAAAACATTTATCTCCACCTTATGAGCCCCCTTTAAGTACACAACAAAAGCTGCAATAAGGTTTCCCTGGAGCCTTTTCTTCTTCAGGCTGAACGCTCCTAGCTCTCAGCCTGTCTTCATTTCCTGAGCTGAATGTCATCCTCCAGATGGGGTCTCAGCAAAGCAAAGGGACAGAATCAGATCCCTTGACCTCCTTCAAAGGCATATGCATGATTTTGAGGGGTGGCATGCAATGGTAGAGAGCTTTTTATAAATTTTTAAAACATTAAGCACAAGCAGACATAAAAGGGCCAGACAAGATGTGTAATCCTGGAGCTGTTCTGAAAGTGCCTGCAGATTGTAATATCTCAAAGGCTTCCAGACATGAGAATGGACAATGCAGAGAGTTTCAGTTCCTCAGGCCTAGCACAAGCCAGCTGTACTATTCAGGCAGTTCAGCATGGATGCAAACCCGCCCACCCAGGATATCTGAAGCTTCTTTCCAAATGAAAGAAATCAGAGTGATGATGGTCACAAGCAGAGACCCTGTATTAAAAGAAGTCAAAATACACACATGCTCCAGTAGCTTCCCCCACTTGAATCAATCTGATAAGCTAAATGCAATATCATCACTCTGGATTAATTATATATTTTTCAGTCTTCAGGGGGTCTTGGGCTTTGGTTTTGTTTTGGGTTTTTCCCTCTCCTGTTAACATACACAGTGCTGTAAAACACTGAAGCTAACTTGGTGTGAGAGAGGGGCTTGTATCCTGCATCAGTGTCTGCTCCTGCATGACCAGCACAGGATATGTTGGGATTCAAACCATGGAAGCAAAGCCTTTGTAGGGATAGCTGTTCATGGGTTTAATTTGAGATCATGGGGGAGAAAGCTAAACAGTGACTCAAAGCTCTGTTCTTTCACATGTGAATGTTTATTACTGAGCAAGCTGTCTTACAGTCTGTTATACTTTTGGTTATACTTAGTAAAACAGTTAGAGGTGATTCAGTCTTGCTGCAGATAATGTCCAAGTGACTTTGCAGATTCTAAAGAGATTATTTTTGTAAGATTTGAGATGTAATTCTATCTTCTCAGAGATCCAGTGGTGGGGAGAAATGGCATTTGTGAAGAATTTTTTGCCTTCTCTTTCTAAGGAGTTTTCCTGAAGACATTGTAAGTTAGTCTCCTGCCATTCACTCATCTTGGTCACTCATATTTATCCACACGCCCAACTTTAAATGTGCCTAATCAAAGGCAGCAAAATGTTGACTTTTAAACCATCAGATTATTCTAAAAATACTGTTCTTACTTAAAGAATTAATTTCATTCTCAAGGTGAACGTTTAGAACTGAGCTGAGTCCTACTGGTTTGTGACACATCAAAACCTTACATTTCCGTACATCTTACACACCAGGCTGCTGCCTCTCATTGTAACAAATAGATTGCTGGCTGTTTTATTGCGCTCTCAGAGAAATCAGTGGTCCACTTAGGAGAACCAAAAGACTGGGAGACAAAGTCATGAAATGTGTTGTCTAAGTAAACATTCAAGGCTAGAAAGAGCTGCCACAGATGGATCACCATGGGGTGAAGTCTCTTGCTGAGGCTGATACTGGAAATTAGCAATATTTAAATTTATGTCTCAAACAAAGTCCACAAGGAAATATTCCTCTTTATCAGCACATTCCATCGCGGGCAGGTTTGGAGTGCTCTGGCACAGGGGGTGCCGACCGCTGCTTTCATTACGGAGCTCGTAAAGTTAAAAAAAATACCTGGCTGATGCTTTGGGGTGCTACCAAATTGTGCCAGGCTCATGTCAGCTCCAAGAAAGCAAAGCAAAGCCCATTTCTTGGGTGTGTGTTGCTGAGGGAGCTGCCTTTTCACCCTCTTTCCACACAGAGCTGTTATTGTTTTTGTTCGCATTGATCTTATCCATGGAGAATTTGGAAGGGATTTCAAAAAGGCAGGGTGTTGATAGTAACTTTGTTTTCATGCTTCTCCGCTGTTGCTAGAGCTATTTGCTTTAACTGACTAGGAATTAGGATGGCCCCAGTCCTGCACCTCGATCCAAACGGGCGCGCCCCAGGTCAGAACGAAGCCTCGGAGACTTTGCCTTGACTTTGTAAGGCAAGAATTTCCCCATGCAGATGTGGTTGCACGTTCCAGGTTGAAGGGTTTATTTACAACAGCCCCTCTGCCTTCTTCGTGTCCCAAGACAGATTCCTCAGCACACTCTACCACAACATTTTCCTATTAGATGTGGATTTTCCCTCTTTTCAAGTACTTGGCATTGTAATTTGCTGCAGTTTTATGTCTTTCCCCCTCTGCCCAGACCTATGCTTGCCAAGAGGACGGAGATCAGCAAGACACCCTCGAGCCAACACGACAGCAGCAGCAAAAGCAGCAAGGCACGAGAGTGGCGGACGGTGCTCTTCAGCCCTCAGTCACCTTTGTGGTCTCTGTTAGCAGCTGCAGCCTTTGTAGATGTCCACTTAAGCTTGAGACTGACCCAGAGAACAAGAAGAAACAAAGGTCACTTCCAGTTTCACCAGAAAGAAATTCCAGTGGCTACTCCAACCCCATAATCCAGCCATGATTAATGTGTATCGAAGGCAGATCTGGTTTCATCAGAGATCCTGGATTTTAAACAGCCTTAACTGTTTGGGAGAAGGGAAAAATACCCAAACAAAACCACCCTGGAAAACTGAAGGAGGAAAAATACAAAGTTAGATCTTGTCACAGAGATGTTAACAAATGACAATGTTCTCCACAAACACGGTCGGCTCTGCAGAGCATTAAAGCAAAGGTACTCCGGCTTCCTCGGGATTTGCACCTTCATTCTCCCCTTTCACTCACACCGCATAATCTAAAGGCTTTTGAAAGAATTTCTGAATCCTGCTTTCCCTCCCACACTCAAATTTGCTTGAGTGCGACCTGCAGACTCAACAATTTGTGGTGTAAGAGAATAGAAAAGAGGGAAAAATGTGCACAGGTGTATGAGCTCCCACACCTTGCTTTACTACACTGCTTGCTTTACTCTGTGTCCAAATGAGGGTGTGCTGTGGAAGAAAAGTCATTTCAGGACAAGAAGAGTAACTCCTGAATCTCTCACAAGCACATATCAGTATGAACTGAGATTTCCAGACCAACCAACCTGTGTCCACCATGGGGAGCTGTCATTTTTGGGGGGTTAGCACCTGACTGGTTGATCTTCAAGACACAGCCCCTCTTTGAGATTTCTTATCAGAGCACTCGAGGTTTCCAAATATAGTCCCTACTCTGGTTCTCCTGTTCAGCCATAATGCAGCAGTATCATTCCCTAACCTTGTTCTCAGAAACAGCTGAGATTTTTGGCTGCATTTTAAAACAAAAAGGCAGAGATGAAGAAAAAAAGCAGGGGGTGGAAAAGAGCTTGAGGGAAGTGCCTGGCATGAAAAGGCTTTAGCCTAAATAGCTGAGCTTTGGCAAAGCTGTAAGTAGTCAGACTGCTTCTTGGAGTGAAAACCACACGACACACTTGATGGGTACAAACCCACTCACAAAAACCCAGACACCTCTCACATCTACAGAAACCTGTGCTCCACAGCAGATAGGGTGAGCAGTAATGAATGGGTTCGAGTCGCAGCAGCAAGATCAAGATTAGGTAACAGGAGAACATTTAACTGTAAAGATAACTTGAGTCCTGGGATAGGTTTCCCAGGAGAACTGAACTTCCATCACTGGAGGTTGTCAGAAGCAGATGGAATGCAATCATCCCTGATATAGCAAAGAGCAGCTAAAAAGTGAACTGGGTGACACTTCAAGACTCTATTTACTCCATACACAATCATCTACACGTGCTAATAATGAGCAATAATTCTCTTCCCTTAGTGAAAGGATTTTATACATGTTGAAGTGATCTGTTTTTTGCATTCAGAGAAAATATCTCTATCCCAATCTGAAAGGAGTGGTGAAGCAGAGGCCCATGGAGGCTGTGTGACCTCTCCATGCTCAGAGTAAACTAATTTGGGTAGGGCTAGTGACCAGTATTTAGAGTTCTGCATTCATCACTTCTCAACCCAAATTGTTCTTCTCCCTGGGAATTTCTTAAAAGTTCACATGCACATTTTTATGGCCACTGATTGATGGAGTTCCTTTTTTGACTGCTTCTTCTTCTGCTCTAGGGTTTATTTGAGCCCATTACCCTAGGATCTCCTTAGAGCTACCTCATCCTCTCTTCTTTTCTCCAGCCAGGGGATTTCCACTCTGCTGTCAGATCCCAGGTTGCTTATGTCCCTTTTATCTAGCAGTCTGCTGTGCTTCGTCTTTCTGAGCAAAGATCCTGAATGGGAGCTTTTCCTCTCCATGTTCATCATCTACTTTTCAACTCTGTTGCTTCAGTTCCAACCTGGCTGGTCTTCACTGTATATCTAACTACTTCATAAAATGGGGAATCATGTTTATTTGATGTTTCTGTTCTTTCTTGTTCAAGTCAGAGGCATCCTTTGAGAATCAAAGGAAGCCACTTGAGCATTTCAGAAGATTCCACAGAGAACATCCCACCACTGCCTAGCTGAGGATGTCTGGTGGGCAGCTCATGACCTTGGCTTGTTTCATCAGCACTTCTCTTCTGATCTTAGCAGCAGCTTCCTTGATGTTATTGTGTAATAACAAATTTATGAGCATCAATTTTGGGTGCCACAGATCTTCTGGAATCTAGAGGGGTTTTTTTTGCACTCTGCAGACTGATTTCACAGAGTGCTGGATCCTGGCCCCCATCACATCTTCTCTCATTCAGTTTGGCAACAAACCCATTTTCCACCGTCCCATCTTAATGCCATTGCAGAGCTTTGCCCTTTAGTATGTTCTTATCTGGCAGGAACCTGCAGATGCATTTCCAAAGACGAAAACCTGGTGTGCTCTTCATGCTACTGTTTTAGGGTCAAGACGGGGTATGTTTGGCCACCCACCTTAGGCTTCTGTCTCTGGGAAATGCCCAGTACAGATTTGAGGGTTTCACACCTTGGGCTTCACCAATAACAATCTGGGTGAAAGTGTGCCGGAGACAAGCTGCAATGGCACTCACGGATTACCTTCCCGAGAGCTCTGCCTGCAGGCAGCACAGCCCTTCATCACCACCAAGGCAAAGCTTGCAGGTTGTTAGGGAGGACAAAACAAGCCTGTTACTTTGCAGCTCCTTCACAATTACTAAGTTGTCAGAGCAGTCCTGTTCTCTCTGGGCACCACTCACATGAGAGAGGATTAAACAATGATCAAGAAATTTGTTTTTAGCAGAAGATATAGATTCAAGCACATTAACTTTCGTGTAAGAGCACCAATAAAGCATTTCACGACAGAGCCCTAAGGTCAAGCTTTCCCTGTTTCAAGGTCTGTAACCCACCACATCGTGCATCTTGATTGCTAAAGGCTGAATTTCACTGGGTTTTCTCCCCTGGCTGGAATTTTATCTCCCACAGAAGAAGCTATAGACACCTGAAAGTGTCCCCAGGAAGCAAATTCCCCCTGGCAACCACAAAGCTGGGAAAAGCCTCCACTTTCTGTCCCCTGAAAATACACCATCATAGTCATTTTGAATTCAAGTAGTTGCAGTCCCCGAATTGCTTTGGTACATGCTGAAATTGAAGCCGGTTGAGTCATTCTGGTCTTTAGGTAACAGGAGCTCAACGTCAAAGCCACACACCACTGCCGTCCCCACCCAGGCTCAGGAGTACAGACAGTCCTAGCCGTGCTCCCAGTGGGTCTGTTTCCCAGCATTTATCACTAACACTGCATTTAGGAATGGTGTGATTGTCAGCAAACATCTAACAAAAGCCCAGGAGCACCATGCAGTGATTGAACTCGCTGCCTGGGAGCTCCTTGCTCCCACGGCTCCTGTCTGCACACCAGCTTTCCTCTCTTTATGTGCAGGGAGTGCAAAGTGCTTTGAAAGGCAGGCTGCACGTTTTCCTCTGAAGCTGCCTGTAATCCACCTTTTTTTTTAATGTTTACTTAGGCAAAACCGAGTACCTCGGGTAAGTAGCTGGAGTCCCAAGCACGGAGGCAGGCTGTTAAAAACATGCTGATGCCCTTGGTTTGGAAGTTCCATCCTCCTCCGCTTTGTTTCTCAAACACCCGTATTTAATGACAAACAAGAACTTTTCTCCAAGGAAAGCGACATTGCCACAACACAGAAGTGAGAAAACAGGATCACGAGTTGCTAAGTGCAAGATGCCACGTTTGAAATAAAGTCAAAGCAGAGGTGGGCATGAATATGGACATGAGGATGGGTCTCTCCATCTCGATCCCTCTGCACTGCTTTGAACTGAAGAGGAAGTGCTCGTGGCAATGCAGGATGTAAAGCTCATTATGCTTTGCTCTGGAAGAAAACACATGTACCCAGGGAGCACATGACTGCTGAAAGATTAAAAGGAGCCTAAAATTCAGCACTTTGTCTTTATCAGCAGTTGCATTAAGTACTTGCTTTTTTCATCTTGCTTTCTCTTCAAAGACTTCAGAAAACACTTTATAGACAGCTAAGTGAACATCCCAAATCCTGAGAGCAGAGGTAAGAAGGTGAGGTGTAGTTTATTTTCCAGCTCAGCTACATAAAGTGAGCTGCAGCAAAGCAGCAACTGCAATTCAAAGACCTCAAGTCACAGCCTCCCTCTGCAGTAGCAGCTAGTTATATTCTCATCAACTATTCACTTACTGGTTTGTGAAATCTGCCCAGCATTGAACTCTCCCTTGCTTTTTCCTCTCCCTAGTTCCCCAAGTGCTTCAGAAACTCTTGCAGAGGCAAAGTTGACACTCCTACTTTCCTGCATTTTCCATCCATCTGCTCAGAAACTATTTGAATAGTTTCTTTGTCTTTTTGATTTCCTAATTTCCATTTTGAGCACCTGAAGCCTTTGCTATGACAAACGTTCTCCAGCAGAGCTCCTGTCTCTCTGCTGATGAACCTGTAACTTAAATATAGTGCCAAGCACCTGTGAGATGCACGTGTTCAGAGAGACAGTCGCGGTTCCTTGGGGTACTAAGCAAGCAGCAGTTATTAAAAGTCATCTGGGCCAGAGAAGGTGCTCCAGCTGCTGATGGCTTGGGAGGTGAGGAAGGGATCACTTCTCCATTTCTGGCTCTCCTGGTGCAGGCAAGGCACACACAACTGGCACAGAGCTCAGAGGTGCTTCAGTTGCAGTGGAACATAAGCTTCGGCCTGATTTTCCTTCCAGAGCTTCATTACTCTTGTGGGATTTTCCTGCAAGATGTATTGTCCTAATCCCAAGGGGTTGGCTTGTCAGGCACAGCTTTATCCTGACTTGTACAGGCAGAAATACGAGCTCAAGAGCAGCTGCTTTCTTTACATTGCCAATATGTTTCCAATGACTTGTGCTCTCGCAGTGCTCGTGGGTACAGCCCCAGCTCAGGAAGACATTTATCCAGCACATGCCTAAAAGCCATTGACCTGAATGAGCCTCAGGTTGTGCTTCAGATTTGTTCTGAATCAAGGCCTGATAGGCAGGATATTTTTTTCTGCTCGTTTAAACATTGAAACCCAAGACTGTAACACAGTATATTGAAATGTCCCTCTGCTGCTGTTCCATCAGCTCATGAATCTTGTGGAAAGGCCATCAGTTACAGGTTGCTGCAACTGTGGTAAAAGCTGAACCTTACATTTGTCTTTTCATAGTGTATGTTAATGACCAAGATGTATGATGTTTTCTTGCTATCAGATTTAGAAAATTTGGAAGCTTGTGGCATATGATGGACTCCTTGAAATGTTTTCCTTGGATTGAATATCAGGTTGCATTTTGATTAGGAGAAAAATATAGCAGGGGAAGGCAGGCAGTGATGAATTAACAATTTCCTATTGCTTTCTCAGACTTACTATTCATTTTAGGTGGAACAAATTTGTGTCAATTGAAAATTCCATAGAGGCATTGATTTATTTGGAATTTAAAGATAGAGTAAAGAAAACATTTAAACAGACTTAATCATGAAGAGTATGGTTTTAATTAACTTTAGGATTTTTTTTTAAAAACTAATTATTTTCCAAGCTGTAGCAATTTCCAGAAAGCTTTCTCTTTATACCAACAGTTTAGGTAGAGGCACATTGTTTCTAAAAGAAAAAACAGCACTGTTTAGGTTTGTGCCATACAGCACTTACACCAAACTAGCCTCATCTGTCATATCCAGCTGCCATTCACCTTTGGGTATTTCTAATTAAACTAATAACAAAGGAACCAACAATGGACCCTACCCACACCAAAGAGAGGAATCCAACATTTACCCACTGGAGCCAGTACTTGCTTCCCTGATAGCCCTTACCCTTTCGAGAAGGTTTTGGAAAATGCAGCTCACAATAAAATTCTCCATCACTCTAAGGGAAAAACAATTGGTCTATATTTAGGTCAAAAAATTAAACAGTAATAAACCCAGTGAATTCTAAGCAAGGCTGACAGTTGTGCTCCGAGCAACACAATCACAGAGGAAGGGTCATGCCAGTGGTCTGCCTGTGCTGTCATGAAGATGTCCCCAAGCAGGCTGGTGCCCCCAGCTGCATTTTTCCTACACCAGAAAGGCACAAATAACAGCCCAGTGCTGCTGGCACTGTCTTGCTCTTCAGAGGCACTGATCTAGCTGCAGCCGAGCACTCAGGGGATGGATGGGATGATTTACAGCCTGAGCTGGTTTGGGGGCTGGCTGCTGGAGACCATCTCCTGCAGAGTGGGGAGCAGAGAGGAGGGAGCTGCAACCCTCACTGGGGCACAGAAATGCTCCAGTCTGGACTTCAGGTCTTAGAGGTCTTTCCCAACCTAAATGATTCTCTGTATCTGTGTTCCCAAGCCCATACAATGAGACACCCTAACAGCACCCACCACACCTGTACAGCAACACCCACACATGCCAGAAAACTCTGGAAACTTGGAGCAACTCTCCCACATGGTCTAAAGGCTGCTGGTGCCTCCCAGGCATCCTCCTGAAGTAATTCAAAGTTGGGACAAACGCTGTTTCAAAGGGCTCCCCATACACTATCAGAAAACAGATATGCAAAAACACATACATTTAAATGAGGAAAGGGGCTGTGGATCTTTTAGATTTAAATGAAGAATTGTATCATGTGTGATAATTATAGCCTTCGCAGGCAGCAAATGCTTCAGTCAAGTTCACGCTCCTTTAATTAAAAGAGCTATATCTCCTTCCACGTTACATATCCTCATCTAAATAATGAACTTCCAAAGCACATGACCCGATAAATACTGCCTCCGGATTGCACATTCAGTATCTTCAATAAATAAGGCTGTACTTGCAACTACTAACTAGTTATGAATAGCAGTTTAAAATAACAAAGCAGCCATTCAAATGCAAAGCTAAAATGGCATTTCAAGTGGTAAAATTGTTTGAAATTGTCACTAATGGGAGCCATTCTGCTCCAGTCAGCAGCCTGTTGTCACAGAGCTGGACACCCCAGAGACTCCTACCTCTCCATCACACTGAGCTCAGCTTGGCCCTTGGGTTCAAGCTAATTGGAGCAGGGGATGGACGGCCAGAGCACGACCTCCTCGGCTTTGTTTACGGAGGAAGCTCTTCTCATTAGATAGCTGGATGAGTCTGCACATTGCTGGGAGACAAATATACGGACTTTCACTTGTAGGTCAGCAGTTCAGATCTGATGGGGATGAGTAATGACAAGCTAATTGATCTCAGATGGCCGTTTGGTGGTCTCTGCAAAATGAATTTGGTGATCTGGGTTCACGTCTCAGGGGACGAGCATCCATGCCGTAGAAAATCGGCACTGCAGAACCCCTCTGCAAAGGCAAGGGCTGGAAGGAGATACGGAAAACACCCTCTTTTCTTATTCTTCGAGGGAGTCCCTTGCGGCAGGGCTGCAGCACACTGACAGAGTCGAGGAGGTGGCTCTTTCTGAGAGCTCCACAGCAGCTCCGATGAGCTGGGCTGCGTTTCCTCAGCCGGCTCCTCTGCTCCCAGCGGAGGAGCCAAGGGTTTGCTAACAGCCCCTCTGCGTGCCGGGGAACTTGATGCCCACGCCTAATTGGAGAAACGCTGACGATGTTCACTTCTAATCAAAAACTATCCTTTGCATGCTGGCTCTCTAATAATATGTCCCCTGTCCTTCCAGCATACCAGTTAAAACATGATCCTATGCAATTCATCTTCTGGCTAAAATTAGTGATTTTTAGCGGCAATGCATTTCTTAAATTGTGTCCAGTGGGGCAGAAAGAGCCTGGAAAACTCCTTCTCTCAGGAGGGTCATTTATTCTGACAGCAATGCTAAAGCATATATCTTTCTGTCACAGCTCTGGCCCTCAGAAGAATTTCTAGATACAGTATTGCTTTTTCTTTTCTTTTGTTTAAACATTATTAATTGCCTCCCCAGCCCTCTTCACTGAAAACAATTGTCTGGGGTCAGACTTGAGGGCTGTTGTTTCCATTCCTGCTATGCACAAAGGACTGCTCCATTACAGAGCCTTGCTGGAGGAGCTGCGAGCGGACTGATCCTGCTCTCCCGCTGCTCCATCCCGGGCTCGCTCCTTTAACACCAAAGTTGCTCAGCAGGTTTGCTCCCGATTTGCAGGGGTAGGCAAACCTCAGCCTCTGCAACAGCATCGACCTCAGGCCAGAGGTACCAAAGCAGTCGGTGCCTCTCGAAAGGGCTCCAGAGTGGCGGCACATCCCTGTGTGCAGCAGCTCCAGCAGTAAATGGGGAGGATGTGCCTGACCCAGCGGGCACGGCCAGCCTCACAGGAGTTTCTGTTTGGCTTGTCCCCATGGGAAGCTGCCTTGGAAAACCGGTAAATACTCCAAGGAGGAAGTCTGCGCGGGCCGATGGGGAGGTGAAGCAGCGGCTTTGTTCTCCGTCCCAGACACAGTGCGTGGCCTCGGGCGAGCCCCGCAGCTGCCAGCCGGCCGTGCAGGCAGGTGTGGGCAGCGGCTCTGCCCAAGCACAGCCCGGGGGCCCGCAGGTCCGGCCGGGCAGGCACAGGGACGGGACAGCCAGCGCTGCCGCACCCGCAGCAGGGTGAGACAGCACCCACCGCCCTCCTCCCCCGCAGTCCTTTGCTCCCCAAAACGCGCACAGCGACCAGTTTGTTGGGGATGGGAACATACACGGGGTGCTCAGAGGGAACGCACTGCAGGAGCACTATGTGCTGTATTTGCATGTATAATGGCCATGTTTGCTGCTCCCTCCCCTACTCCCCCTCACCTTCCCCTCCCTGCTTCTCCTGCCATAAATTAGGGAGCAGGCAGGAGGTGCTCCGCTGCTCCTGTGCCGGTGATTTGGTTGAGGCAGGGTGTAGCAGTGGCATGCAAATCCGCTTTTGCTTCCTCCTGTGCCTCGCATGGGGCGCCCCGGCACGCAGCGCTGCTGGCCCTGGGGAGCTGCGTGCCCAGTGCCCAGGCCACCACATTCCTCCTGGCTACCCCAGGCGAGGCAAAGCTGGCCAAGGATGATCCTCCAGTGGCATGGAGCCAATGTAGCAGCTCCTGCGTTGCTTCCTCCCCCGTGGCCAGTGCACTGGGCATTCCCAACCACTCCTGACCCTCTTGGACAGATCTTACCTTTTGCAGAATGTTTTAAATTAGGGGGAGGGCCTGATTGGGGCACAGCATGGAGTACTGAGGCCATTCCTCCTGGACCTTCCCGAACTTCCCCACCTGCTTTAGGGGCATGCAGGGATGAATGGGGGGACAGCCTCACACTCCAGGTGACTGCCCACTTTCCACAGGCAATCAGGGCTGCTGTGGCCCCTCTGTGCATGTTAATCTGTGCCGGCTCTGGGCAGGATTTACACCAGTGATAGTTTACTCCAAGTTAGAAAACCTTGTGCTTTCTAGGCAGGTGCCAGCACAGTGTCAGCAGGCTAGGGACTGGGCAACAAAGTCTGGGCATCAGCACCAGCACTGCAGATCTCTTTGTGGTGGCTACATGTGGATGGGACTGGGGCCCTTTTGCAGGGTGTAGTGGACTGCAAGGCCTGAGCAAAAGAGACCCAGGCTCCTGATGGGCAGCAGGCAGGAGAAGTGATGCAGGGAACCATAATTGCTCTCTAGATCTCTCTAGATTTGCTACATCTTTACCCTCCTGCTGCTGTGGTGCATGTTATATTCAAATCAAGGTCAATAGCCATGGTTGATGCCTCTTGGTCCTCCTTCATCCTTTCAGCAGATCCCTTTCACCCAGCATTGACCACGTCCCTCTGGGCTGGGGTCTAAATGAAAACCCTACCCTGCCCTGCTGCATCCCCCTCCAGGGTCAGATCAGCCATCAGCTGGTGCCTTTCCCTTTCCAGCAGGCAAAGGGCAAATTGAATTAACTCTCAAGCAGCCTGGCAAGGAAATGTTTCATTTGTTTGCCCCCAGCCATCCCAAGTAACCCCTCCTGTAGCAGTGGCTGCTCACTGCCCCCATCCCAAAGCACCAGCTGCAGAGAGCAGCAGCACACCCATCTGCATGTGTGGGACGTCTGCTAGGAGAGATGTGTGCTCTTTATCCTCCTGCTTCACTGTGAAACATCCAGCCTTCCTGCAAGGCCACACTCTCATCTCAGCACCTCTGCTGAGCCTGCGGTGGCAACACACGGCTTGCCACATGAAGAGGATGCAGCACGTCTGGTCCTCCTCCACAGCAGGAGGGGAATGTGAAGAGGTGTTTTGTGACTCTCAAAGCCCCCACAAATCTTGGCGGAGAATCTGCCAGTGCATTTGCTTTGGTTTTGGGTTCAGGACCTAAAGCTTTGACACCATCCCTTTCATGCAGTATCTTGTATCCCTTCACCAAAGCTGCTCCCCCAAAGCTCGTGGTTCAGCACTGGGTGACACCAATCTGGGAAGAGCTGCCCTTGGATTAAAACCCTTCCTACACACACAAGCACATGAGCTTGCATTTGTGCTTTCAGGCCCTGCTTAGCTCTGCAATCAAAGAGCACATTTCTAAACTCCACAGGGTAAAGCTGCATTTGATTCCTAATGAAGTCTCTACACACAGACTCCAGAGACTCTTTAGACTGCTCCGTGTTTACTTCCAGGCTTGTGGAATAGAAAGACAATCTCTGCTCCAAGATCCATGAGTGAGTGCTGCAGCTGATGAGACCCCAGCTCCACCTTCCCACAGGGACCCTGGGCCCAGGCCCCCTGCACACCTGGGTGAAGGGCAGGGGGACATCCCTGAGGCTGCACATCCCTCAAGAATGAATTCTAGAGTTAATTTTCCCTTTGAGTGAGGGAGGTTCTGGGTTTGGTACAAGGGAAGTTGGTGCCCATGTGAACAGTGTTAGCCTCGTGTTGGAAGGAAAGCACCTATAATACAAGAACCTGGTTTAGCATTTTCTGTGCTGCACATTTTTCTTCATAGTAAGGCCAGGGATACATTTCTCATGCATCGCAGCGAGGCAGATTTTGAGAGATGATATTTGGAGACATTGTAAACTTAATGATTTTCTAGTGAAGGTGGGAATCTGTGCAATAAGAGCTTTAGTCCTTTGGAGGGAGAGGGAGCAAGGCTGTCCTCACACTTCCCAGGAGATTCAGAACTGGTGCTCGCTGGAACTAACTGGGCAGCTTGCACTCATTTTGGACAATCAGCAGCAGCTCTCTGATGGCTGGTGGGCTGGATCTGGGCTGCCCACATGTTACAGAGGACCCTGTGTTAGTCTGCTGTTTGCCCCAAGAGCTACAGGGTACAGTGGAGTGAGGAAAAGGCTGTGTGGGTCTGTGATGTTTTCCAACCACTTTTCCTGCCTGGCCAAATGAAAAGAGCTCATTTCTAAATGATAACACGTGGCAAATGATGCTGACTACAGATGGGAAGAGCCCAGCAGGATTTTCCGCAGGACGTAAGCCTTCTCCGGGTGTTCCCCAGCGCTGGAAATATCACCTTCAGATCAAAAAAGTAACCTCACAGTCAAACACAAATCAACAGCTGATTTATGTCATGGAAAAGCCAGAGCTGCTCATCAAAAACAAACTTAAAAATAACATTGTGGTTGATGTTCTCACAGTTCATAAATATTCCCACTCACTCCAAAATTGGGGGGGATTTTTTTCTTGGAGGGGAGGGGGGAAGCGGAGCAAACCAGGATTGTGGACTCTTTATTTGTGTTAAATGCAGAGAAGAATAACCCAGCCAGCAGCTCTGTGTCTGAAGCTGCCTGGGCTTCATTGCTGGAGGAGGAACCAGCTCTGCCCTTTGCTCCAGCATCCTGCTGCCAGGCTTGCAGTGCTGCCTGCCTTTGCAGGCTCTCAGCCAGCCCTGCAGCCTCTCTGGTGCATTATTCACCCAGGCTCTCCCAGAGCAGGCAAACCAAGCTGGCTGTGCCTCTACACCACAGCGTGCCCTGGTTTCTGGCGGGGTTTTACACCCAGATAAAAATCGATTGCTGTTTTATATCAGAAATCCCCATGGCTGCAGCTCTCCACCTTCCCACAGGCAAAATAAATCACTCTTTAACGCTCCCCACACATGCACAGATGCTTCACACAACAGGGACTAAGCCAAGCTGCATTTGAGCACCAGCACATGCAGTCATGGGGCCCTGGCTCCTAAATCCCTCGGCACTTTGGCTGCTAATGCACAGCAGCCTTGGTGGGCAGCTGATTGCAGTGGCTTCTAGTTCAAATTAGAGCAACAGCTGCCTTGACTAGTGCTGGAGAGGAACAAATTAAGGTAAGAAATCTGCTTATCAAGTTGGGACATTATGTGCTCACAAATACACAGCAACAGAGGTCCCTGGGGGAATCTGAGGGTGCACGTACCAGCTTTGCCAGCCCGGTAGAGGATCTCAGAAGAAACTTAAAAATCCATGTGTGTGACTTGGAAGAAGAGACTCAGTTGCATCACAGCCCAGACCAGCTATGTCTTGTGAAACCAAGCCATGATTAAAACAGCAGACAGTTTTGGTTGGTGTTTTTAATTTTTTTTTTAATATACTTTAGATCTCTCATTGAGAAAAGCTGGGGCATGACTCACCCATGGCTTCCAGATCTAGAGGAAAAAAAAAAAAAGAGAAAACAACCCTGAAAAAAAATCCCCAAACCATTTTCTAACCAAATGTCTGAATGCATTTGTTTTTGGCGTGCCCATGGGCAGGCTGCAAGACCAGCCCTGCAAAGCCTGCCCGCCTCACACAGCTCCACTCGAATTTTGAGTAATCCCCACAAGCTGTTTGATGTGGTTGAGCGTGGCAAGAGCTGGGGTTGAGACAGGTGAGTGGCTGCACTCTCGCTTTCTTCACCATCTATACAAACTTGCCACCATCTGATGGGTGAGACCTGGCCATCCTGCAGCCATGTGAGTTGCATGGCCCTCCCCACCACAAGCCTCAGGAAACTCAGGATCTGCCCTGGGAAGTTTCCACAGAGGAGGGGTAGCTCTTGATGCTGTTTACTGGGAGCTCAGGGAGGCACCTTTGGCAAATACATGAGTAAACATGTCTAATTGTTGGTTGCAAAGTCCCCCGAGCATCATTTAAACTTAGCCCATACGGACCCCGGGCTCCACCTCTGCATGGGCATGCTGGGCATGTCCCTGCCTGCTCCTGCCTTCCCTGAGCTTGGGGGGCCCACAGGGCACTCCAGGAACAGAGCACCCAGAGATGGGCTGTGTGAGAATTTACATGGAAAGAGAGAGGAGAAAAAAACTGGATATTTCAAAAGCCTCTGGAAGGCTTCTGAGCATCTCATACCGGCAATTGAATAGAACGTTGTAGGAATTACCTCCAGTAATAGGTTGGTCTTGGCTTTGACATTGCTTTTAGCCCCAAGCTCCATATTAAGCAGGCCAAAGCCCACAGAAGCTCTCTTAATGGATTATTTCTTAATAAAGCCACCCAATCTGTTTTCTCCATAGATTTTGGCATTCTCAGCATCAGCCAGTGTTCCTGGAGAGTGCTGGGGAGTGTGGGGTGGGCCCTTCTGTGGGCAGCTGAGGAGCCCAGTCCTGAGCTCACACACCCACTTCCCTGCAGCAGAAGTTGGATATTTGGTGTCTAAGTGGGTTGTTTGAGGAGAGGAGGGTGGAAAGGAGAGGAAATCCAAGCTCTGATGGATGGAAGTGGACTGTAAATCTCACACCAAGAAGAGTGTTTGATCCATCACCAGAAAGCAATTTTGGAGGAGGAAGGCAAGGCAATGCTCAATGCCTGGGGGTAAGAATGAACCAACAAACCCTCCAAACTACCTGGAGGGTTTTGCAGAGGGGGCAGTGCTGTTCAGGGCCAGGAACTGGGGAAGAGCAGAAACCCCAACAAGCCAGCAAATGGGGAGAGCTACTGGCAATCAAACAGGATGCTTCACCAGCTGAACACTTCTTGAGCCATAATAATTCTTCTTTTCCAGACAAGAGAAAATCCTTCAGAAGCTCTTCCCCACCTCCCAGCCCGGTGCCTTTGCTTGCTGGATCTATATCAGAAGACTGTAGTACTCACCCAGGGGTTTTATTTAGCGTCCCTGCCTTTGTGCCAGCAGACCTTGCATGGCAGGTTCAGTCACTTTCCATGGGGCCTTAAGAATTCAATTTTGCTTTTAAATTTGCTGCCTCTAGGCAAGATGTAGCAAGTTTTTATGTGCATGGTGCCTCTTTGTCTGCGTAGTGGTCTCGTTCCTAATGAGAAGGAAAACAAAAATTCTATCTCTCTAAAGGATGCTATTGTGTGAAATTATTAAGTAAACAGGGGAGCTGGGGCAGGATTCACTCAGACTCACGTGCTGTGAGTGGCTGGGCTGGCCAGAGCAGAGCCAGGGTTTCAGTCCCCCTTTTCCAGCAACATCACTTGCCAGGCCCAGCTTTCACAAGAGTTTATTTTCAGAGTTACTCTCTCATGGCAGAGAGGAGCAGGAATGCTCCAGCCCCGCATCCCACTCCCAGCACCATCCACCTTCCCTGCAGGGAGGTTTTGGCAGGAGCTCCCCCACTCATTTCTCTCTTTACTGCTGCCAGAGACCCAGCCAGCGATAAACAGCAGCGGGTGCCTTTTAATTAACATCCTCATTTCAAGGCAACATATTATTTTCATTAAAATCCATAAATAGTTTCTGCTTGGACCTTTTTGTATGCCTGATATTGAAAGCAAATCAAACCCTACCCCTGGCATCTGGATCCCATACTTCCTCCACAGGATGCTTTGCTGCAGAGGCTGCACCTGAGCAGGCTCAGTTCTTGCGATGGGGATTTCCCAGTGGGAAAGGCAGCAGCAGGTCAGATGTTTTGGGGGATGCTTCTCCCTGCGTGAGGAAGTTACTATTTCAGATACAACAGTGGACAGAGCTTAGTGGAGTGGAGCATCCCTGGCAATGTCCCATCCTGGACTGCATCCATTCTTGCCTCATGGACCCTTCTGCCCTGGGGCAGCTCTGGACCCATCTACATGACAGCAAGTGACCCTTTCCTTCCTAAGCTGAGTGCTTTTAAATTAGGCTGATCTGAGTTAGCCAAGCCTAAATCTGCAGTACTTTGGGATTTGGGCTGAAGAAGTTGTATAAGTGAAAAATCAGCCCACAAAAAGCAGGAATGAGGGCACTCGTTGGTAAGAGATGGGTCCTGGCATGCCAGGCTAGACATGGGGGGCTGCACGTGGTGCAGAGGTGCATGTGAGCATGGCAGGGCACAAGGGCACAGGGGTGTGCAGGAATGGATAATAGTTCTTCCTTGCAAAGCAGGAAAAAGGCTGAGCAGGGTCTGTCGCAGAGCAGCCAGAGAAGCTCATCCCTCCAATGTGCTCCCAATATGTTCCCAGCACCACGTCCCCTGTGTGATCTGGGCAGGCCTGTCAGGGCACAAAGAGGCCTCAGTCCCATCCCTGCTTTCACTGGCCATTCTTCAATCCCTTTTTCCCCACACTGAAGTCTACTCCCACAAACAAAGCCTCAGTTTGTCCTTGAAGCTCCCTGCAGAAGCACCGCTGTCCTTTGCTACAGGCAAGGGGCCAAAGCACCACGCAGAGAGATTTCCCCCATTGAGATGAGCACCACACTGGGAGGTTTCCCACACAGCAAACAGACCACCCCACAGAGCCCTATCATTGCCATCTCCTCCCGGGTCACCCTGACCCCCAGGCTCATCCTTGCCTGCTCCTGTGTGCCGAGGAGAAACGCCTTTGCTGCGGTGGCTTTGGCAGCGACTGTTATCCCGACGACTTTTCCAGGAGAGCTGGTGAATGAGATGTTTGTCTGCTGGTTCTTCACAGTTTATCCAACCAGGTTTATTCTCAGGGAGTGGCTGGGGTTTGTGCCGCCCCAGCCCGGGAGCTAGCTTGAAGGGATCCAGTTCCCAGGGACAAAATAAATCCATTAGTTGAACATGATCCCTGTGCAATGCAGCACCCTTGGACTCAACCCAGCACAGAATTTTCCTCCAGTTTGGGGCTTTATTGCAAATCTGTGACAAAGCCTGGATTTGTCAGATGATTAATTTTGACTCCAGTATCAAACATAACCCAAACACAGAACCCACCCCAAACTGATCTACCAGGAGATCTCTAGGCCCTGCCATGCCAGGCACATGTTGATTTAATGAGGGGGCCGCAGTGGTTTGGCATGAGCTGCTCAGGCATTTTGTGGAGGGGGATGAATAAATGCAGGGCACCCACTGACTGTCACCAGGTGACTGCTGTAGGACCTCAGGGCCAAGGCATGCTTCCAGCCCTCCTGAAAGCCTCATGGATCTGCTCTGTTAGGCAAAGCTACTGTCCCTTGTTCCTTGCTGCTGGTAGGGACACATCCTGCAGTCCCTTTTGGCAGGCATGCTTCTGGGAGCGCTGATGGCCTTGGTTTGCCCTCAGCTTAGAGAAAGAAGGTCTCCCAGAACCTGCCTTGTGTCACAGACCAAACTTGAGCATGTGAGAGCTTTTTCTGTCTTTGGTTTCATATTTTGTTCAAAGCAAATCTGCAGAGGCCTCCAGACCCTGGAGCTGGGGATGGGAACTCACCACAATGCTCAGAAGCTCAACCAGCCATCAAGTCCAGAGAATTCCTACAGAGCTGTGTCCACCCACAGCCAGGACATCCCTGCTGCCAGCACCAACTGCAAAGAGGGAAATTTGGTTGCTTGTCACTGAGGAGCTCAAAACAAATGAATTTGCATAAAATGCCCTCACTCCATTCATGGCCTCAGCAGCAGCTGGCTGCCTGCCCGGGAGGGAATCTGTTGTAATGACCTCTATTTTGAGCTTGGATTTAAACCAAATGGTCACCTGCACATAGAAATAATTGTCATAGGACAATCTGGTGTCCCTTAAAACCTCCCAGCTCAAATCCGA
Source organism: Sialia sialis (assembly GCA_009812075.1). Classification (NCBI taxonomy): domain Eukaryota; kingdom Metazoa; phylum Chordata; class Aves; order Passeriformes; family Turdidae; genus Sialia; species Sialia sialis. Next base: position 2,034,432 of record VRYO01001153.1, on the reverse strand, counting down.
GCACAGGAGGGCCTGGTGTGCAGACGTGACCCAAGGGGCAGCCAGGCGTGCTGGCTGCAGCCGTGCCGGAGCTGCCGGCTGAGCCCTGCAGCGATAAAACCCGACTTGCTGGCGGTTTCTTGGCTGGGCTCCTCTTGAGCAAGCAGTGTCTGAAGTGGGGTTTCTCACTGTGCTATTGTCCCTTGAAAGCCGCCATCCAGCTTTAGTCCACAGACGCTGCCTGGCTGGGGCGGGCAGCCCTGGCATGCAGCCCGCAGGGATCTCTGAGCCCTGCCATCCCAGCCCTGCACAGCGATGGGGAGAGGGACATCTTCTGCAGCAGCACTGCAATCTATCTGACATTCAAAACAACGTCTGGAGTTGATTAGAGCAGCAATCCGCAGATTGGGCATCAGGCACTTCTGAGGGATCTCACAAAGGCGCTGCACAGGGGTGTGAGCTCACGTCGGCGCGTTCTCTTCATGGCCCAAATTATTACAGGATCCAGATGTGCTCAAAGGCACATCTGCAGCGTGTGCAAGCCCATGGGCTCCCCAGCCCTTTCCTAACCCTGCTGAGGCCATTCCTGCCTGCTGTGCTGCCCAGCACATGAGCTGTCCCCCACCTGAGCCCTGCAGAAAAGCAACAGGACCTGAGGACATATCACCTCAGGAGTGAACACTTTTATAAGCAGAGATAATCTTCAAACCAGGCTTAAAGTTAAACCTGTGCTTGAATGTATTGTGGCTATGTAGCAGCCCTGGGCTCATGGTGGATGGGCTGGTTTCCTGCCTGCTACACCCACTGCAGGGCTTAATCAAATTACAGCAATTATAGGACATCAGTGTTGCTGGTTTTCATAGTTCCAAGCTCAGTCCTTCAGCTGGACAATGGCAACACCAGTTCCTCCCCAGATAACCAACCCCACAATCTGGTTTTCAGAAACACCAGTCCATGCAGAATCCCTGCAAGCACTGAAGTCGCCTTCAGTAGAAATTGGGGACAGCTTCCCCTCCATGCAGGGATCCCCTTCTCCTGCCATCCTCAGCAGAATTCCCTGACCCTCCATCTGCTCACGGGCTCGAGTCCTTGTGCACCTAATGATGCTTGCGTAACGTGGGCCGAACGCGCCCCGTCCTTGTCAACAGGTTAAGCCTTGAGAAATTTAGTGATGTTGGAAAAGAGCTGCTTGTGAACGGAGCCCCGTTGGATTAGTCCAAACAAAACACATGTGATGGATTAAAAATAAAAATGCTATTAAATTCTTTCAGGATGTGAAATTTAACAAAAGGCCTGTTGTGCACAGGATGGAGGGGAAACGCCAGAGTCGGGACCGGGAACTCATTTAGCCAGGCAGTTCTGGAAGGACCACCTTGGATTTATTTTGCCCCACTATAATTGGATTTTGCATTTGGGTTTTGTTCATGGAGTGATCTATTAATGCCACTGTCTTGTCTCCCCAGGTTCCTCTTGCCCCAGACATCCTCAGCGGGCACTCCAGGGTAGGCTGGGCGTGAAGGCTGTGCCAGAAAGCAGAGCTCTCCCTCCCTGCCCGGGAAGCCATGACCTTTCCCAGCAAGCAGAAACAAAACCCAACAAATTCCAGAAAGTTTCAAAATCACAACAGCAAAACCCCAGAGCATCGCCTGGGAGCGGAAAAGCCCTTTTCAGATCGACACTGGAAGCTTTTCGGCTCTGATTCCCAAAAGCTTCAGTCCAAAAATCACTGTATTTTTCCTTTTTTTTTATTCCCCAGGGGGAAGTCTGTGACTCCACCAAAGCCACATGTGGCACAAGGGTATTGTCAGCCATCACAGCTCAGAAGGCAGGATAGAGATAGCCCATCTCTGCCCTGGCAGCACTTCTTGCTCCCCCAGGCTGCTTTCTGCCCCTCTCGCTCTCTGCCCAGCTCACATAATCTCTGCTTCTTCTGCTGGCTGGCTGAGAGCAGCCTGCCAAGCTGGAAAAGGGCCCGGAGCCCTGGCCCACCGCAGCTAATGCAATATTTACTGCTGTGGAGCAGTGCTGGGAGCTGTGAGAATGGGCTGCTTTGTGCAGGGCAGCTGTGGGAGGGTGGGGGTTCCCGGGGGTCCCCCCACCACCCTCCTGCTCAGGGCATCTGGGGTGAAACCAGAGCTTCCCAGGGCACAGTGGAGCTCAGACCTGAGCTGGACATGGGCTGTGGGACGTGCACATGAGTGTGTCAGTGTGTCCAAAGGCTCCCTGCAGGGCTCCAGGGCCATCTGGGGACACGAGGACAGTCTTGTGGTGTGGGACAGCCTGGTTATTCTCCTGCCAGGACGGCTGCTCAGATCCTTTCTTCTCGGAAAAAAGGCAATAAAAAGTGGAAAAGTCCTGCCTGAGTGTGCAGGATATCAATTTGCAGGGGTGAGGAGCCATGGTGTGTGCCCTGCTGGGAGATGCCCCCACTGCATGCCAAGAGCCCTGTATGAGGACTCTCTTAGTATATGAAGTGCAGGTTTTGTACAACCTCCTGCTTTTTCATCAGAAAGAAAAAAGCATTTTCTAACAGCAGCAGCCAGAGACCAGCAAACTGCACTCTTCTTCTCAGGTAGCTGTATTTTATTGACCAGTTTTACAGCACTGAACTGGAGCTGCTCCAGTGACTTTTGTGGGTCACTACCAAGGATGTTTTTGGCCCCAAGAGCAAAAGCATTACAGTTTCAATTGGGGATTCAGCTGCCATGACTTTAAATTGGGGAAAACGCTGGGCTGAGCTGCTGGGAAAACCCAGGCTGAGGGAGCTACAGTGCCTTGGGAAAAGCTGGCTAGGACATGTGCTATCTTTCCAAAGTTGGCATGGTGGCCCTCTGAAAATCTTGCTCTGGGATGTGTTTGAGGTCAGCCAGGAAGGCAATTGGGACACAGGAAAGGCCATTCCCTCACAGTGTCTCTGGGGTGGGGAACGTGTGTGATACAGGGGGCTGGACCCCTGAAGCGAGCTGCTCACGTGAAAGCTTTGAAAATGATGGGATCATCTGCATCCTCACTGTGGAGTGGCTGCACCAGTCAGACAGCCTGTACTCACCACTTCACCAGCTGGTTAGTGCTGAAGAGTTAAACTGAGCTGACAAATGCAGCTGGGTGGTAGGGGCTGCCCAGCCTCCATTCATGCTCCTCTGTAGTCACTAGCTGTTATTCCTCCTACAACAACCACCTGCTCTGCCCAGAGCAAGGCACCAGGCAGGGTACTCATCTGTGGGGTGATCACCAGCGTGTTAATAACTTCATTCTGCCTCTGTGTCCCAGGTTTGCAGCCGTGTTTTCCAGCGGGGCAGGCTGGCAGCTCCAGCCTTTCCTCTTACTCCTGCTACAGGTGGAAGGGAATGACTTCTCCAGCACGAGTCCATTTGGTGCTAAAAACAGGAAATCAGTTTTCTATCGATTGGCATTTCTCTTAACGTGTTCTCGCAAGTGCTCATTAAATTTTCATTCAATTATCCCGGGCCACGCTGTATTTTTTCCCCCGTCCTTTTCAGAAGGAGTAGGCGATAATGGAGGCATCCATCCCTCCCGCGGAAGAAGCCGTTCAAGCTAATTTAATCAAGGGAAGGCAAATCTTAATAAAGGAGGAGGGAAGAGCAGTCCCCGTACCAGGATAGCTGATGGTATAATGACCTGTCTTCTGAAGCAGCAGTGTAGCCAAAGCTCTCCTGGTGCCATTAACGTTCGATATGTCAGAGCTGAAGGTACCAGTGAGAGGAAAACAGCATCATTAAGCAGGACACTCTCATGCTGGAATGGAAGACACATTTATGTTCTGACAGGGGATTATCTAGGCAGCAGTAATAATAGCAGGAGTAATAACAATAATAATAAATCATTATCACTTGGCATTGCTGGCTGTAGTGGGACCCAAGGGTGTGAAAAGGCTCTGGCAGAGTTAAAAGGGCGAATGGTAGACATGAGCATCAACAGGAGAAGACAAGTTTGCAGGGTGATCTGGGACAAGTCCCTGTGTGCTCCTGGCTCGGTTTACCCAGCTGCAAAGCCAGTTTGGATTTGCTGCTACTCTGCCCAGATGAGCTTTCCCCTGCAAGAACACCACACTTGGTGCAGAGCCCCCAAGGACAGCCCAGCCTTTGCTCAGCCTGTTGCATTGGAACAAGAGGGATGGTGCCAAATCCTGTCCAAGCTTGAAGGTGAGCTTGTTCTTGGAGCCTTTTCAGATCTTCACATAAAACCTCAGGAGAACATTTGTCATAAGGCTTGTGACAACAGCTCGTCCATCTGCAACGCTGACAAGCCCAGCCACTAGCCAAAATATATTCCAGATTTGGCTCCAAACACCACATTTGACCCACCTCTGAGGACCACACATTTCAGACAGACGTGCTGTCCCTCTGTGCAGCCCCTGAGCAGGGCAATGTCTGTGTGGCAGCCGTGCCCAGCCCTGCTCAGTGTGTGAGTGCTCAGCCTCAGGGAGATGCACTCGCTGCTATCACTGCCTTGGGCGGGTCTGGCTCTTGGCAGAGATGGGGACCAGGGGAGAGCTGGGCTCTGCCTAATCTCCACAGCATGTCTGAGTGGTTACATGCGAGGGTGGGAGCCTCCCTGCATACGCCACCTTTATCTGGGTTCCAAGGCAGCCTTTGATAAAGAACCACAAGGCAGACGGCGGCGGCGGCTGAAAGGGATCGGGGATCAAGGTAGCGAAGGAAGACCTGGCTCCAAATCAAAAGGACCTTGGTGGCTGAGCCAAAGGGTCGGCTCCTGCTTGAGGTGGGATGGGGATGTTCCCTCCTCTTCAGAGCAGGGGAGTGGAAGGGGAGAGGGGAAGTGAGGCTGCTGTATTGCTGTGCATCCTCCTTGCACGTATTTTGCTGCACTCACTCCCTTTTCTCTGCCTCCTGCAAAGACCTAATTTATCTCCAGCAATGGTTTGTTCTGTCCAGCTGAGGCAGGAAGAGAGGAATGCCATGCATCCCGTAGGCATGTGGTGCTGTCCCACAGCATGTCCAACATCCCTGCAGCTCACCCATCCCCTTCACTACTGCCCCAGGTGTGCTCTTGGCAAGTGTGAGCCTTGAAAGGAGGGAGGAGATTCAGAAGCTCAGGATGTGCTCAAAGCAAGTAAGTGTTTTAGCTGAAGCGCTGAGAGCTCTCTGGCTGAGTGCTTGCGGTAAGCTCCATTACCGCCGGGGCTGGGACCTTCGGTGATGTGCAGGCAGGGAGACCAGTCCTTAATGCCAGATTGGAGCTGTCTTTCGTAATGCAATTATTCCTCAATAATCTTGAAGTGGAATACAATTAGGAAAGGAAGAGGGGGGAGACTGTGCAAAGGCAGTTGGGATCTGTAATGCATGGGCTGTGCTGGCGCTGAGGAGACACTGTGGGGACACAACCCTTGGCCAGGGCCACAGGCTGTGGGACCTGGCTGAAGCCTTTACCTTAACAGTGAGGAGTAAAGAGGAAGGTTTGGGCTCCTTCTTTGCCCTTTCATCTTCAAAAATAATTAGTCTAAAAAGTGTTTCAGAAGAGGCTTGCAAGCTTTAAACCAAACTTCTGAAGAGCCTTATCAAAGTAGCAGCATCTCCATCTGTGGAACTCCCCTGGGTTACAGAGCTGTGCCTTTGTCCCTGGATAACCCTTCCTGGCCAGAGGGATCTGAGAACAGCATGCAGGGATCATAAAATCATGTAATAGTTTGGGTTGGAAGGAACCTTAAAGGTCATCTTGTTCTACCCCCCTGCCATGGACTGGGACATCTTCTATTAAAAGCATGGAGAATCCATCCATGGGTGGACGGACTCAAAAATCCAGCAAAGAGTTTCCTTCCTAGGACTGATTATGAAACTCCTGTTGGTTGATATGGTCCCTATCTTGTACCCCTGTAGGCAAAAGGTTTATTGAAACTGCAGCCAGTGTTGGGGGTTGGAGGTTGGAGGAGAGTCCGTGGGGTTTGAGGGGCTCCACATCCCTGAGTATGGGTGTAGAGAACATCCTCAGACCCCTCTCTGACCCTAAAGCTTTTGCACTTTCACTGGCAGGGGTGGAACCATGGAGCTCCTGGACCATGGCTGGCTTTGCTTCACCCATCCCTGGACAGGCACTCCCCCCATTCCCAGACAGACACCCCCAGACAGACAGCTCACCAGTTTCTGGGAAATCTTAGCTATGGAAAAAAAAAAATTCCCAGTCCTGAGTGACTCATGGGGGAGATAATTGCCTACACTGCTTGTTTTTCTTCTTACTTCTGCCTAAAGAAACCATCATGTCCAGTCCCAGTGCCTGGTACTGGGACGCCACAACTTTCACCATTTCCCTTTGTTTTCTCTGAATTATTTACTCTGGGAGGATGAGGTGTGTGGTGGGGAGGTTGTTTCTCCTGCTGCCAGAGCCCCCCAGCAGCAGAGCAGGGCTGGGGGTATGCCTGGTCCCCAGAGGAGCCACTCCATTGGGTGGATCCCTCAGTGGCTGGAAAGGGTTGTGCTGGCAGAAAAAATCTCTCCCTTCATCCCATCCAGTGATTTCTTGACACCTCGGGGACATGATCACCCCTGGGACTGATTCTGGATCCCACTGGGCCCATAACTTGTGCTGAAATCAGGCAAGAGCCATAACTAGTGTGCACATCCCTCCCCAGGAAGGCACCAGCTTTCTTTTACTCCAGGATTGAGGCTGGAGAAGGAAAACAAAAGCTTTACAGCAGCCCTGAGCTCACATGCCCACCTCTACCTCAGGGATGCAGTGGAGAGCCCAGCCTCAGCACGCTGGCTGGACAGGGACTGTGGTTCCCCAGCATCCACCACAGCCCTGGGTCCTCTGAGCATCCCCCACTCCGTTATAAAAGCTTTGCTGAATCAGATCTAAACCAGGCCTGGAAATTCCTTTGGCATGAGCTGAGCTGGGGATTTCAAACCACATATAGCTATTTCATTGCAATGCCTGTGCTTTCTTTTAAAAATATATATGTGTATTTTGATTTGGGGAGGGTGGGGGTTCTGCTGCTTTTCCAGCCCATGGGTTTTGTAGAGTCCCCATCCCGATGCTTGGCATTCCAGGGCTGCCCCACTCCCATATTAAAAGATTTCCTTCTGGCTGCTAGCTCATTGATAAAGCTCAATTAATGCTCACTACCCTGGTGTCCCAAGGTATTGGATTCCCAGTCCCTTCTTGCCCTGCTCTGTTGTGGGCACAGTCCTGCTGAGTACCAGGACTGTTACCCTCTCTGGGGTTAAAAGGGTTTTTGTGGAGACTTTTCCCTTTCAGGCTTGGGCAGCAGGGATTTCTTATGTGCCACTGGAGCAATGCTGCTGCAGAACAGAGACACATAACCTTTGTCTTGGCATTGCCTTGTGACTTACAGAGCACATTTAAACACAGATCCTGCCTAAGCGAGGGACATGGGATCGCTCACCCCACAACCACCACCCTATTTCCCGGAGGGAGATCCTCCTATGCTGCCACAGAGACATGAACCAGCTCTGAAACCACGAGAGATGGAAACTGGGCAGGCAGGAGAGTTTTTTCAAGGTGGGATTAAAATGTAATCACTTACATCAGAGCCCCTGCCTAGAATGGCTGGGCAGATCTCCTGTCCCATAGCCCTCCAGTCCCCTTCCCCTGCCCACCTCATGGAAAACACCTTCACAGGGAGACGCTGGGAGCTTTTAATAGAAAATCTGAAGTTTAAATTGGCGCAGCAGCAGCTGAGGCAGTGCTTGGGGCCATGCTGTGCTGTCAGTTTATTTAAGAGAAAATAATAAAAAAAAGGGATAATAATAATATTGAACATGCAAAGTAGTGTGAGGGAGAAGGGGGCTGTTCCAGCAATGCTTCTCATTTCTGTTTGGGGAGACTAAGGAAACACTACTGCCAGGCTCAGAGCAATGGGACATTTAAAGTTTAAATTGCATTGCTTTGCTGTTTGACTAACAGAGGAAGTTTGTGTCTGGGGACTGGGCATGGCTTTAGAGGTGGCATTGCTGCCTGAGCTGGTGGCCCAGAGAACACCTAGCAAAACCCAAAACCCAGGGGCTTCTCTTGGGATGCTCTGCCACAGCTCCCCAGGGCCGTGACTTAAAATATTTCCCTTCCTCCAGAGGGAAAGTTCCAGGAAGTCCCCAGAAGCTCACATGGGCAGAATTTATCCCTTTCCCTAATTTCTAGACTGGCAGGCAGGCTTCTGGTGGCAGAGGGCTCCTTTTGAACAATTTCTCATTGCAACAACCACAAAAGAGAAGTGAGGAAGAGAAAAATGGGCTGAACTGCTCCATTTGCTTTGCCAGCATGAGAGTTCCCTGGCTGGGACAGGTTGGAGGCTGGAAAAGCAGCAGGGAGGGATGGGGCTGAGTATTGGGTGGGCTGGGCAGAGTGTCAAGCATCTGTGCTTCCATGGGGGGAAATCTCCAAAGGGATTTTTTTTTTGAAAGCATTCTATAATTACCTGGTTATAATTATTTCCTACAGTTCCTAGCAGCCCTGCCCCAGCTCAGCATTCCCTCACTATGGACCTGTACATCTCCACCCCAAATATTTAACATCCAGTCTGCTACCACTTTTCTGGTAGCAAATTCTTTCCCAAATCTCCCCTGCAATTTGCGGCAGGCAAACCTTGTTTGAGTTTGAGGATTTAGCACATTTCTGCTGCACTGTTTTTTGCAGGGAGAGCTTGGGGCTGTCTGGACCGCATTTTGTGTGGTCTGGCCACCCCCGAGCACAGCATCCCACACCCCACCTCAGTAGGGGCACCCTGGCATCCATCCTGCACAGCCCCAGCAGCAGGAAGGCACAGGACCCCAGAGCCAGGGACCATCCCTGCACCCTGTTCCCTCTGCCTGTGCCCCTGCACATCTGGAGCTGCCACTGAAGCTCAAGGTCGTTGGGCTTTTATGTTGTTCTTTCTTTTTCCATTTTATGTGGTTTGTGGGCATATAATGGAAGGTGGATTCTGGATGGGTTTGTTCTCTTGCCAGCCTGAATTATTAATCTAGTCGGGCTTCTTTTTTCTTTTTTTTTTTTGTTTTTTTGTTTTGTTTTTTGTTTTTTGTTTTTTGTTTTTTTTTTCCTCTGTGGATTTTATTTTAGGCAATGGCAAAGTCACTGGCTGGCAAGGCTGGCCCTCGCACCCGCCTCTGACTGCATCGCTCACCGAAGCAGAGCCGCACCCCGGCCCGCGGCAGCGAGAAGCTGCCAGCCCTGGGAAGCATCCAGCGGCTTATCTGCTGCTGCTGGTGCCCCTGGCTCGGCACAGCCGGCAGGGAGGAGCCCGGCACTGCCCCGCGCCTCTGCCCTGCGTTATCCACAGCGTTTTGCTGCAAGAGGGGGTTGAAGGGTGAATTACAGCCTTCTCCTGCGAGGGGAGATGCCGCCTGTGCCAGAGGCGATGAGCACGCAGGGCTGGGTAGCCACCCTCAGCAACAGGCACGGCGCCGGGCGATGAGGAGTTAAAAACTCGGCCAAGGCGGAGCAGGACCAGAGCTGATCCAGTTCTCCGCAGCAGTTTCACCAGCACCCTGAGCCATTCCCAGCTCCCCCACGCAGGTCCCTATGGGGCACCCAAGCCCAGGGTGTCCCCATCCCTTGCAAGCCGGGATGCGCTCGCTCCCCATCAGTCCCGGTGCAGAGTAACACAGTCCAAGTCCAGCGGGGCAGGGACACCCCAGCTACGCGTCCCGAGGTGGAGCCCTAGACATCGTCCGCCTCCCCAAGCCCCCCAGTGCCCTCGGCAGGAGGCGATTGCCGGGAAGGAGGCGGCGATGCGGCTCTGCTCCCGAGGCGATGGTAGCCTTGGCACGGCCGCCGTGGCTTTGGGTGGCCCTGGCCCTCCCAGCCGCCCCAGGAGCCTTCCCGGCCGAGCGGCCGCAGTTTGTTATAGCTGATCTGCTTGTCCTCCTGTGCACCCTGCGTGTCCCCTCCTCTTCCTCCTGGGGACCAGGGCGCTGGGAGTGCGGTGGGGACCCAACACACCAGAGAATCCACATCAGAGGGAAAGAGTGGGAGCACCCCCGCACGCAGGAGCAGTGCCAGGGAGCTGGGGATGCCCGGCTTTGCCAGATCTCTGCTGGAGGGCTGCTTATAGGGCCGCTCCCCTTGAAAGATGCTTCCTTTGACGCCGGCAAGGGGGGTGGACGCGCCCAGGATGGCCGCGCTCTGTGCCCCATCCGAGGGCATCACAGCCCGCTTGGGTCTGGAACATTCGTTTATACTGGCAGGACTGGGAGAGTTAATAACTGAGCATGGCTCTGCGGAGGGGAGGACGCTCCCTGCCATCGCGGGGCTGACATCGCTGCTCCCATGCACAGCGCTGGGCGAGCAGCCTCCTCTCCGGGGCGACAGCGCGGCTTGCCTTGTGCACGGCGCTAAGGAAGCCCCCGGGAGCCCAGGCAGCATGAGAGCCTGCGGTGAAGAGACAAAAGCACTTGTTGGAAGGGACAGCCAGGTGGGAGCAGCCCGGGCAGATCTCCGGCCACGGCGGCAGCGCGCTGGGCTGTGCGCCGCCGCCGGCACTTCGCCTTTTAATTGGTGACCCCCGGCTGGCAGCAGCAATCAGAGCCCCAGCCCTCCCCTCCCCCGGGACACTCATTAACCACCTCTGGCTTTACCCCGCCGGGAGCTGCGGCGCGGGAGGCTGGGGATCGTGACACGGTGCCGGCCATGTGCTGACCGCTGCCCACCCTGGCTGCAGCGGGGTGACAATTTGTACTGCACTAATTGGCCCTGCTGCTGCCAAGTTGTGTTGACTGGAGAGTGGGGAGGTCAGCAGATACAGTCATCCTCTTCCACCGTGGAGCAGAGGCTGCCTGTCCCTGTCCCCAGGGGCTGCTGATTTGCGTTTATACTCTTACCCGAAGCAGGTTCTGTAGCAAGTAGGCTACCAAGGTGATACTTCACGGTCAGCTCCAGCTCCGGAGAGGGGAAGGATTCAGCAGCCAAAAGGGGAAAAATGTTCCTTTCACTGACCGTTTGAGGCTAGATACCCACGGTTTCAGTTTTACTGAAGCCTATTTTATCCCTGTCCGGTTTAATGTTATTTTCCATAACTTCTAGCTAAGCAGAATCAGGACACAACCCGTTAAAATTGCCTTCTGAACTTGCAATTTCGTAAGATTTGAAAAAGGGGAAAATCACTAAAAACTACAAGTGTGAACCCATCCCTGCGCTCCAGTCTGGGCAGCACTAAACAACCTCGTCTACTGCCTGTGGAAAGCTGAGGTTTTGCTGAAAAGTAGGGACATTGGTTTAGAAACACGGACCTCCAGGAGGGCAGGAAGGGTCCAGCCCTGAAATTACAGCACTGATGCAGCAGGCTGGGAAAGCCTGGTGAAACACAGCACACGTCTTTTCCCTCCATGCAGACATCAGATGAGTCCCCTCTCTGAGATGAGATACCCAGCTCGCCGCGGGAAGCCATTGGCTGTCCAGGACAGATCCTGGTGGCAAACAGCATCTTTGACCTCGCCGTGGCTGTTACTGGCAAGGCTGCCCTGTGGGGTTGGCTGCGAACGTGGCGCAGCAGGCTCCCTGCTCCCAGCCTCAAATATCTGTCTGTTCCGCTCCGGCCACAATCCCTCCCCCGGACTAGAAAGAGGGAAAATTACATGCTACGATTTGCAGATTTGGCAGAGATAAATCCCCACGGAAGGCGCGGCTGGAGATGCCGAGGCCGATAGCGCCGGGCTGAGCGTGTCGTGGGAGCGCCCTGTCCCCCGCCGAGCCCACTGCGCTGACACCGGCGCTGTCCTGCTCCCGGGGAGAAGCTGGGAAACTCCCTCCTGCCCCCCTTGGGGGTGGCAGAGGGCCAGGCCGATCCCGTAAAACCCTGAGGGCAGATCACTGCACAGGCAAAATCGTCTTGGATTAAACGTGGGAGAAAAAGCAGAGCAGTTATGCAAAAAGGGTGGCCACTCATGCAGGGAGAGTTTGGCCTCAGCTGCTGGGGAAAGCAGCCAGGCTCAGCAGCATCTCGAAGGGGCAGAAGGGGTGGAAAGGAGAGGTGGAAAAGACAACCAGCTCCCAGCAGACCATCAGCAGGGAGCGATGGGGTGGGTGCCAGCCTTTCCTGCACCATGCTGAGCGGGATGCTGGGCGGAAGAGCTGCTGGCTGTCATCTGAAAGCCGAGAGGAGCCCAGGAAGGAGGAAAAAAAACCCCTGACGTGTGCCATATTTCATAACATGAGATGTGAAACTTTAATGGACTCTGTGATATCAAGGAGAACAGGAAGCCCAAACCTGTACGTGGTGGATGAAACCCAACAGCAACACGCGATACCATCGCTCGCTCCTCCGCCCGCGGCGTCTGCCGGCGGCCCCCGAGGCCAGTCCCTCCCTCCCGCACAGCACCAGCCCTTTGCTTAGCTCCAAAACATGAGATACTGACCCGAAGAGCTGCGAAAAAGCAGCAGAGTCCTAAATAAAAGGTGATGATGCCCGAGGCCAGGTTCCGGCGAAGGGCGAGCTGAAAGCAACGCAGCGCTCTGGGCTGGCAGGTGCGGCACGGTGAGTTGTGGCCAGGGCTGTATTTCTCCGCGGCAAAGTTGAGCAGTAAATCCTGGTCAGAGGATCTCACGGAGGCACCAGAGGACAGTCACTGACAAAATTTATGGCTCAGAGGCAGTACAGATATGCCATAAATACAGCAGGTGTGCAGGAAAGCTTGCCCCTGCACTTCCCGAGGGGAGGCTCATCCCCTTGCCTGTCCTCTCCTCTCATTCTGGTTTGGCAGTCAGTGTTCATTGTTGTTAAAATGTCCCACACTGAAAGGAGCTGGTGCCTGTCCCTGGCAGCACTGGGGGAACAACCACAAGGGGTAACAATGGCCTTGACCCGCACCAGCAGCATCAGGAATAAAAGAGAGATGAGATTTGGGGTAGTGACATCTGCAAGCCCTCTCCCTGTCACCACCATCCATGACTGGCCTCTCCTGGGGTTTACCCCCCTGATTCCTCCCACAGGCTCACTCATCACTGACCTCCACTAAAACCAAACCTTGTGGCTGTTGCCACACCCTAAGAGCAGAAAAGACGACTTTAGCTATGCCAGCACTTACCCAGGGAATAAATCTGCATCAGTCACAACTTCTCTGCCAAGCGACACCAGCAGTGTCCAGTCAGGCTGGGACAGAGAATAGTGTGAGACCTGAATGTGCCAGCCCTTGATGGGTGGCACTGGGATGCATTGGGATGGCACTGGGATGCAGTGGGATGCAGTGGGATGGCACTGGGATGCATTGGGATGGCACTGGGATGCACTGGGATGCATTGGGATGCATTGGGATGCACTGGGATGGTACTGGGATGCACAGGGATGCAGGCTGACACACAGGCTGCAAGCACACTGGGATCTCATTGCAGGTGGGGGGAAATGAGCACCTGTACTTCTGAACAGTGGCCAAGGAATTGGAGAACGTTGTCAGTGGGCTGAAGAAGGAACAGGGAAGGTCTCCTGGGAGGATTGACCTGACATTTGATCCCACTGCAGTGATTACACCCCAGGTATCTCTGGGCTTGGGAAGAGAACCCAAAAATGGTTCAAAGGAATGAGGTGGAAAATCCTGTCAGAAATGTGAAGGATAAAAGCAGCTGAGAGGGGAACTAAGCAACATTTATCCATGAATGTAAAATAACAATGAAGAAATAAAGTTCTGTTGTTGACTTCACTTTGGGATTTTGCCCGATCCAGGATTCATAGGCCATATATCTTTCTCATTTGGGGAAGGATTTGCAGACCTGTGCCCTAACTCATCGCATGAGGCAGCTGTGGGTACCACACATTTGACTTTCCTGGGCACGGCTGATGCTTCTGCCTGGAAACAACATCGAGAGCAAAATCTGAGCCTGGGATGAGAAGTGATTCCATCCAGCGGTGACGGTCACCACATTATGGGGCAGCTACAGCTGTGACCTTGAGCCAACAGCCTGGTGATAGGTAATCGCAATTCCAAAAAGGAACATGCTCCTCTGGCCCAGAATTCTGACGACGACAGCAGAGCCTTAGTGAGCTCATCCCGACAGACATTTCAGTCCAAAGGTGGAGGTTCTACCAAAGATCTGCATGCTCACAGGTCACAGTGAGCAAGAATAAAGCAGGAAAGAGATTCCAGGAGGGAATATGGACCCAGCAGCTCTTCTGCTGCAGGCGTTGAGAGGCACAGCGCTCCGGGGCTGGAATGGATCTGTGCTGGCACAGCAGCAGAACTCGGGCTCCAAAAACCCTAATGCCTCGTCCGGCAAGTGAGAAAACCACGGAGAGAGCCCGGCTCAGCCCCACGCGTGCAGCACCCCCGCAGCACAGCCCTCTGGGCAGGGGGGTTAATTACACATTAATTACACCCCCAAAATTAATTAAATCCCCAGCCCCGCCGCTCCCCGGGGCCCGCGCGCGGCCGCTGCCCCGCCGCGACCCCTGGCGGCCGCGGGCGGAACGAACCCCGAACCGGCCCAGAGAGCTCCAGGCGGCTCCGAACCCCGAACCGGCCCAAAGAGCTCCAGGCGGCTCCGAATCCCGAACCGGCCCAAAGAGCTCCAGGCGGCTCCGAAGCCCGAACCGGCCCAAAGAGCTCCAGGCGGCTCCGAACCCGGTCCGGTGACCCCGAGCAGCACCGAACCCCGAACCCGATCCAGAGAGCTCCGGGCGGCTCCGAATCTCGAACCTGGTCCAGAGAGCCCTGGGCGCCTCCCGCACTCTTGCTGGCCTCTGAGGAAAGATCTTCCGCCATGTCCATCAGCATTTGAAAGCTCTTTAATGTCTGGGCTACTCCCCACTGAGTTGTAAATAATTTTTTCCAGCACTGAATATTGTTTACTAACATGTTATTGAGGCCTTTTTTTCCAAAGAGGGATGTGGCTTGGACACGGATGGCGACAGCTCAGCCGGGGCTCTGGATCGCGTTCAGTGACTGATCAGACACTCTTGTAATTCATTTACCATATCCAGAGTGAAACTTTGCAGTTTAGAAACAAAACATTGTTTCCCCTCTGTCTCAGTACTCGCCGTTTACTCACTGTTTTCTTACGTTCTCTCCCGATTTCAGCCCCTAATCAGAACAGGGCTTCAGATCTGGGTTTACGCATGCACTGCTCACACCTCAGTATTTGCAGTGGGATGTATTGCTGTGATGTATTGCTGGGATGGCCCCGGACACCTCAGGAGAGGGAGGCTCACCCCTGCTGTGCTGGGACCGCACCTGCAGTGCTGTGCCCAGCTCTGTGACCGCAGCACAAGGAGCACGTGGATCTGCTGGAGTGAGTGCAGAGGAAGCCACGAGATGCTCTGAGGGATGGAGCACCTCTTCTTCTGGAGACAGGCTGAGAGGCCTGCATGTGCTCAGCCGGGAGAAGAGAAGGCTTGAGGGACACCTTAGAGACCCTTCCAGTACCTAAAGGGGCTCCAAGAGAGCTGGAGAGGGACTTTTAACAGGGGCATGGAGTGACAGCACAAGGGAGAATGGCTTCAAACTGACACAGGGCAGGATTAGACTGGTATTAGGAAGAAATTGTTCCCTGTGAGGCTCTGGCACTGATTGCCCAGAGAAGCTGTGGCTGTCCCATCCCTGGAAGTGTCCAAGGCCAGGTTGGATGGGGCTTGGAGCAACCTGGCCTAGTGGAAGGCGTCCATGTCCATGGCAGAGGGGTGGACTGGAAAATCTTTAGGGTCCCTTCCAACCCAGAACATTCTAGAATTGTATGATTCCATGCCATGATTCCCAGCCTCCTGGGATCCAGAAAACCCCAAGGAGCCAAGTTGTTTCTTTTGCCTGTGTAAAGCAGAGCCCAGATGCCCAAGCACACAAGTGCTGGCTGTTGGGGCGTCACTGAAGAAGTAGCAGTGCTGCAATGTGATGCTGGGAAATTATACAGTCAACAGAGCTGCTCTAATGAGAAAATGAACCAGACATCATATGGTGTTGATTTAGTGCTCAAGTATGAAGAATAGGGGAAAGAGAGGAAAATAATGCCAAACCAACCCCAGAGTTTATAAAGGCGCTTTGTGCAAACATGCTGCTTTTACCCCACGCAGCAAACAGTGCAGCTCCCCGCGCCCGTTCCGGGCTGCGATTAATCTGGTGCTGGCAAACCAGAAACAAAGTCCCCAGCTCCATTAAGAGACACCTCTTGTGGCGTCTTGCTCGCCTGAGCAGCTCGGCACTGCTGTGTAAAAGGCTGGTGAGGATGAAGGCAACGAAAGTGTCGTTCAGCATGACGCCGTTCAGCTCTTCCCTACAAGAGCTGTAATGATGCTTTTGTCATTTCAGGCACCTGATCAGCTTCCAGAAGTATGGGCCGGCATCTCCCTCAGAAACTTTTGAAATCATCATGCTTTTTTCTAAAAATTGTGTGTTTGGGATCCAGTGAGAGCCAGTCTTGCTGGAGGATGCTGCAGACAGTGACTACATTTCACCTCCTATGGCTACAAAAACTAAACATCCCTTGTAAGGAGTCCCAGGGCTGGTGTCTAAAGATACTAATGAAGCCTACTTTGGTTTCTTTTAGAAAACTGAGGGCCAGCTGTTAGCAAAGCAAGTGCACCCCAAAGCCAGGCTCCAGGCAATTAAACTGAGTAGCTGTCCTGAGCAGCATAACCCCAAATCTTCCCCATACAAGTTGGATCTGACCTACCCAAGACTATGACTGCAAGAAGCTGCAGAAGGCTCTGGGTTTTAATCAGACGTCCAGTTTATACTAAATTATTTTTTGAAATCCACTCTATTAAAACTATTCAAGTCTCCCTTGAAATGCTCTGTGGCCAAGGGTGTCCTGCTGCCTGGTCAGCCAGCTTGGGGAAAACACACGAGTTCAGCTAAGGCCATCCTGTAAATGGAAGCTGATTTAGAAATCTGAGCCATCTGCAGCATGTGGAGTTTGAATCACCCACACTGAGTCCCCTCAGTGAAGGCAGAGGCAGACCTGTGTTTGGGGAAGACATAATTAGAAGAGATCCCAGACCATTAACTTCATTACTGCAGCTGTGATTAATAGCAGCAGCAGCAGTGTGGAGCATCACCAGGGAGGATGGATGTGGGATCCCAGCTCGCTGGTGATTTCCCAACTCCATGAGCTGCTCCCAGCGGCTGGTAAAGGAATTGAAATTAATTTTCAGCCACAGAGCCCTGTGGCTTGGTCCCAGGGTTGTGGAGCCAATGGAGCAGTGCTGGGGATATGGAAGCCTTGGGGCTGGAGCTGTTGTGGCTGTGGACATGGCAAGTCTGTTCCACACCATCTCCTGTACCCTCCTGCTATCATAAAATGCCCTTGATTTGCCCCATGGATAGATATTATGATGCTTGGTTAGAATAGAAAATACTCCATCTAACAAAAAATATTGCAGTAATGTCACAGTAATGTGCTGGGGATTTTTTAGAATTCATTCCCTGGCTGTGCTGAGGTTGTCACACACTGACCCTTGACTCCTGCTATTCCAGCTCCCACTCCCTCTCCCCAGCTCCCATAGCTGAGTCTGCATCCAGAGGGGGTTTCTTCTTCAATAAGTGAATTAACATGCCAGCAAGTGCTGCTGAGCATCAGAGGGAGGTGAGCGGAGGGGCCGGCGGGGCTCGGGCAGAGCCGGCTCCTTCTGCGAGATGCTGAAGGTGGCAGCATGTACCGGCAAAAGCGACCCGGCCAGCAGCAAACCTCTCTCTGCACAAAAACATCGCTACTTCAAAATTTGCCTTGCAATAGGACAAGAGCAAAAAGAAATAAACACCAAATCCAGTTATAAATCCAGAGAGCATCCACATTTGTGCAGGTGTGTGTGTTTGTGGGGCATGCACACACAAGCCATGTGCAGAGCTTGTGGTGATGTTCATCTTCCTGGGAATTACTTTGGATATTCTTTGGATATCTTGCTTGGAGTGTTTCATTCAGGTGACTTTCAGAGGCTTTGCCCCACACCACACTGTGGTAGCTCCTGCTCAGCCCAGAGCTCCCTCCCTCGCACAAGACCTGTGGGCAGAGATTTTGGGTGATGGGAGTTTTGCCAAAAGGGAGAGCCAGGGAGAGCACCCTACATCCCAGTGGGCAGGTGACAGCCAGAGTCAGTGCCACTAGGGAGCTGCTGCTGGCTGCGCTCTGCGGCTGGTGGAGCAACAGAGGGTAAGAAGTGCCCATAAATCCCCTGCAAGGAAACCAGGCACACAGCAAAGTTGTGTTTTTATTCCTCCTGCCAGGCCAATGGAAAATGTCCATGCTGCAAAATATGGTCTGGGCATGGAATTTTTTTCCCTTATGCCTTAAGTTCAAAGGAGATTGGCTCTGTCAGATGGGTAGTGCATTATTTCAGAAAGGATTGTTTTCAGTTCTGAAATGTTTAAAGATGCTTGGAGTTTTAAAGGGGAAGAAAAATAGAAGTGAAGGCACTTTCAAGAGTTTAAATGAAGAAAACAAGAAATAGCCTCTTCAGAACCTTATTTCTAAACGCTCCAGAGCTGACACATTCACTTTTCATTCTGTCATTCCCAGAACAAAGTGCTCTTGCTGTTGTTCAAATCCTCCAGGGCTCAGGAGCAGGAACGACTCAGCACCCCAATGGAAGTAGCAACAAAGCTACAGATGCCCAGAACATGAAAAAAATCAAATGTGCCTCACAAAAGCGTATGAGAGAGGCAACATATCTGGTATGACATGGCTGTGTACATGCCCAAATCCCAGCTCTTCCAAGCACTGTAAAATCCTCAAGTATCCCAGCTGTGGCAGCCCTGAGGCTCCTGGCACTCAGGAGACCTCCTGACCACCTGCAGAGATTGAGCTCCAAGAGATCAAACACCAGCCAACAGAAGCTCACCCTAAAATCCAACTGCAGAGTGCAAAGATTAAGGAGAAGAAATCAAACCTGATCAAAAGCCATCTCTAACCACCTTATCTGCAGTTTTAATGGGAATACAAATGCTTGGGCTTCAGGAGTTCATTAGAGATGTTTCACCTGGCTTTCTCCAGGAGCAGGGGTGGGTGGGAAGCAAAGCCACCCCAGGCACAGCAAGTGGGGAGAGTTTGGTGCTTGGCACACAGGGCTGCAGCAGCAGGTCAGTGATTGTCCCTGAAGAGAGCCTCTCTTGCAATGCACAGCTCTGATTTCTTGTGGTTGTCACAGGCAAGGATGCTTCCTCATCCCTGAGGATGCAAAATCATGATGGAGCATGAGGATGCAAAATCTGGATTCTGTAAAACCAGGGCTCTGGGTAGGGAGAGCCATGACCCAACAGGAGCTGACGAAGGCTCTTAATTGCCAGAAGTTCCATTAGAGCTGATATTCACTGTCCCCCCTGGATTAACACATCCCACCCCTCTGGGGCCAGCACAACCCGGGCAGTGGCCATGCACAGGGGAGACTGGGCAAGGTGTGTCTCACCTGCATGTCTGTGCTCATTTACCAAAATAAGGATGGCTTTATCATTTTGGTTTGGTTATCCATCTGCCTGTAAGTTGGGTGGAGGGGAGGTTTCCTGGGAAGGCACTGCTGCTCCATGGGCTGTGCAGCCCCACTGAGACTTCCCAGGGCACTGCTGATGCCAGCATCCCTGGGACCTCACCAGGGAGGACCAAAAGCACATCTAAGGACAGCTCCACACTCACCCCAAATTCAGCCATTTCTTCTGTAAAAGGGACTGCCACTTCCCAGCCTGGCCCTCCATCAAGAAATGCTCCTTCCACCTGATCTCCCCATTGCAGGGTGGTGGAACAAGGTGAGATTTCAGGTCCCTTCTGGCCCAAACCATCCCAGGATTCTATCATTCCCTTGCTCCCAGGGCAGGGATAGGGCATTTATTTGATGTTATAATCTCCTCAGTGATTGTGTGGCACGCAATAAGGGAGAAAGGGAGGAAGTTGCACTACAGAAACTGGAAGCAAAGCAGTGATTTCCTGCAAAGGGACAGGACTCTGGCAGGAAGCAGAGGCATGGCCAAGGAAGGAACCTGGGGAGACCACAGCATCCCCTCAGCACCCAGGGGTTTATAGCAAACAGGGGAAAGAGGGAAAGAAAAGCAATGCATCTGCTAATTTCCCTGACATTGGCTGAGGATGAAGCCATCCTCCTAATTAATTGCAATTGTTTTTGGACAAAGCAGGAGGGAGGGAGAGAGCGCTGCTTGTGCTCACTGAAGTGGGAAGCAAGAGCCTCTGGATGGAAATTTTGTTGCTGAAGGAGCTGCAGCTGTGGCTCAGGTGCCACCATAGCCCAGGGAAGGATCCTGAGCTAGGGGGGAAGGAGCTGGCACTTCTCACCTCGCCGGATGCAGTGGCCAGGAGATGCCCAGCTCATTGTTCCTGGATCCGGCCAGGCCTGCAGGATATCCTGGAGTAGCTGCTGGACCCAGCATCTGCAGAGGAGATGGGGAGGGGCACTGGGACAGTGAGCACCCGCCACCAGTGGTTTTATTTCATCTTTTCTCTGAGAAAAATCACATACAGACGATGCTGGGGCTATGAGGACATCACAGTGCTTCAGAGTGAAGCAGGAAAATGGGTTTAATTTGGTCTCATAGGTTGGAAAGTCAAAACCCAGGGGGTTGCAGTGACCTGTACCCTTATGTGGGTGTTGGGTGAAGGGGCTGGCTGGAAAAGCCGCAGCCGGCGGGAGGGAGGGGAAGTTTCCCAAGGTCTGATAATCCCTGGGGACGCGACGCTCCGGCTCTATCTGCCCAGCTGTGTCTGGCTGGCGCCTGCTGTACCTCAGCAAGGCCACCCCTGCCCCTGCCACCAGCTCTCAGGACCCTGGAGCGTTTTCTTCATCCCCCCCTGAGCGCACCAGAGCAGCAGAGGAGCCCTGGGGCTGGAGATGGACCCGACCTCGCCCCGTGTTCACCTGGGCTTCTGTCCTGTATCAAGCTGCTAAAAATAATTCAGAGGCAGCAAAGAGAATGCAGAGAGCACCCAAGCCTTCACAGCTTTGCTTCACAGTGCCTGGGCATTTTGGCAGACAGGGCTGAAAGGGCTGACGTGGCCACACTCCTGTCCCAAGGGAAGATGGTAGGGATCCGCCTTTCCTCATCCACCCTGCAATCAGGGACAGAGAACTCCTCGGAGCTGCCAGACCCAGACTGATTTCCCAGCAATGGCAGACTGGGGACAGTGATGGAGCTGATCCTGCCACCAACTCACCCCGTGGCCTTGGCCACATCCCTGCACCTCCACTGCCCACACAAGCCAGGGAACCCTTGGCTCGTGCTGCAAGTGCTGCCCCTGCCACCTGCCTGGTTTCCTTTGGGGTCTTTTTAATGTTTTTGGGTTTTTTATCAAGGCATAGGAAGCAAGGGGAGGGCAAGCACAGGGATCCCATGCTTGTCCCTTCATGCCAGCAGCCAGAGTCTGGGAGCACAGCTCCCAGTGTGAGCCCCACCAGCTCCTGCTCAGAGAGGTGTCAGCTCTGCTGAAACGTGGGATAACATTCCTTGGGTTTTCCTCTGCCTCTGACAGCAGCTGATTGAAACTGCTGAGACATCCTAAGTGCTCCAAATGTCCCAGTGACCACCAGAAATATGAAATATGCTTTTTTATCATATCTGGGTGATTACTTGGCTGCTCATGTATCATATTTGCACCCCAAATGTATGCACTGGGGAAATTATGGGAGAGCAGCAACAGGAATGGGTTTCTCCAAATCATAAGCCAAGAAAAAACATTAGTGAAGTTTTTTTGGGGTAAATGATGTTTTAAAAAAAATCAGGAGAAACCGGTATGAGAAAAGGGCAACTGGATTGGGTAAAATGTTTAATTTTGGATCCTGAATTGCTTCTTTAAATTGCACTGAGGTACATTTGGTGAGGAAATGTCAGTACAGAAAAAGTGCAAAATCCTTCTGAGACAACCAGTGTGAAAGAGTCTGACTCTGGAGACAAATTTTGTTGTTTTTTTTTTCCCCCTTCCTAAAAAATGTGATGAACAAAACAGGAATCCATGCAGTGATTGACTTGACATGACTCTGCTTATTTCTGGGTGAGAAAAAAAAAAAGAAACTCCGTGATGCTATGACTCAATAACGCTGCCCGGTAGCGGGGCAGCTCCTGTGCCATTGTCACCAGCTCACCCAGCTCCATCCAGCCCCGAGCATCAGCAGCAGCCACGGGACGGGCGAGCAGCTCCCCTGGACGTGTCCTGCCCCTCCTGCGATGTGGCACCAGCCTGGCTCCTGCCGGCACTCACGGGGATAATACCCGGCTTTTAAGGGATGAAGCGCGTTGGGCAGGGGAGCCGGGCCCGGCTGCTGGAGCGATTCCTCGTCAGCATCTGTCAGGGAAGATTAATGCCTAAGTAGGTTGTGGGCTGGCTTCCAGCAGCATTTTTAATAATCAGATGCTGTGCACTGTGCGAGCAACCTGCGGAAATGAAGTTGTCTCGTTACCAAAAAGAAATAAATATGTTGATGTGAAGTAGCTCATTTGCTGGGGACGTTCGAGCTGGTGACAATCCCAATTCACTCCTGGGGGGTTGACACTCCCCAAACCCTGTCCTGGGCTGCAGCACTGTCTGTGCTGGCCCAAGGGCATGAGGAGAGATGGGCAACCAGCACAGCTCCTGCAAAATATGCAAATAAGGCCCCAGGATAGCACTTGCAAGGTCTTAGAGATTAAATTAAAAAAAAAACAAAAACAGGGAACCTGGCCCCAGGGAAGATCTGGCTGGGTATGGGGTTTGGGTCTGAGAGCCCACGTGCTTGGATCATCCCTCAGAGCATGGCCGTGGCTCTGGTAGCACCACCATGGTCCTTGAGTGTTTCCTTGAGCCTCATCAGCAATGTCACCAATTGGCAGAATTTGGCATATGGTGGAAAATGTCTTTTTCATCTGCCGGCACTCAACACCGCACTGCTGCCTGATGTTGCCATAAAATCCTTGCTGCTCTGGAGTTTGCACTTTATTTTCCACTACCTTCAGAGAAAAGTAGCCAGTTTTGGAGGAAATGACAGATATTTTAACATGCAGTTTGCTCACAGATCATCAATCCTAATCCTGCAGGACGCTGTGCTGGTGGCAGTGCCAGTCAGGGAGCACACGGCAGATCCATGTGCACCCAGCCCTGGGGACCAGGGGGGCTCGGCCATGTCCTGAGGCTTCACTGGGGCTGGAGACCCTGAGCAGCTGCCAAATCATCCTCACCCTCCTGGAGTCTCACTTGGCACCAGCCCAGCATTAAATGGGAGCTTAACCATGCAGAGAGGCTGGGCAGGATATTAATAGAGGCAAAGCGGAACCACCGCTTACAGGTCCTGAAATAGGCAGCCGAGAGCAGGGGATGCCCAAACGGGGCTGCTCCTGTCAGGGAGCTCCCAAAAAGGGTGGCAAGAGCAGGCCCCAGCATGTCTGGAGCTGTGATGTGTTGGGATCACCCAGGGCATGGGGCAGCATTGAGCCCCGTCCCTGTCCTGGGGCAGTGGCAGCCAACAAGCAGCAGCCTTTCACTGCCGCAGTGAAAACACATTTCTCCTCCCTGGCATTACACAAAGGCTCTGCGGGTGCCCCAGGCTGACCCCCATAAGAGGATTACCAGGCTATTAGTGGATTGGGACAGTGGGGAGGATGTTTGGAAAAATTTGCTCTCCTACCCCTCAGAAAGGAACGCTCAGAGTCATGGGTGATCCCAAGGCTCCCCATCTCTGTCCCCATCCCTCTCAGCCTAAGGCCACCTGCAGAGATGAGGACAACTGCGGGGCAAACAGCTCTGATCTGGCTGCAGCTGGCACTCAGAGGCCTCCTTGGGCTCACAGAGATGAGTTGCTGGGGCTGGATTTTGCACTGGGCGAGCCCAAGCCACCACATGCCTGTCTTTGGCCAGTGCTGGCTGCTACCATGGGACATTGCAACTCACCAGGAAAGTTCCTTCCCCTCAAGCTGGAGAGATCCTAAAAACTTACATTTATTTAACCTGAAAACGTAGCGGGGTGGAATGAAATCTGGGAGTGGTATCGACAGCGAAATCCCATTATTGGCCATGAAATATGCATGTGCTGTAACTGCGAGGGATGGGCAGGGTGGTGTCCCTGCAGCCTCTGCCACAGCCCTGGACAGACACTCTCACCCCTGGGCAGCACCAGCCCCATCCTGTGTGCCAGGATACAGAAGGAATCCCTCCTTGTGCTCCTGGGGTGCAGCCCCACACCAGCTCATCCTGCTGTGGTGCTTTCCAGGCTGGCAGGAGCCAAGTGTGCCTACATGCACTCCACAGTGTTTATAATTCAAGGCACATGTTGAAGCTGCTCTGCTGCTGCACTTGCCATGTGCAATGCCCTTCACAATTCCTCCCCCATGCAAATCCCATCCAGACCCTTAAATCCCTGCATTGACTTGATATTTGGCGTAATTTTGGGGTATTTTTCACACCAGTTCCACGGGGAAAATTCCAGGTTAATTTATTTTGGTTTGGTGCTGTTCCTGCCACTGGTTCCCATTGCTTTCTGCCACTCTAAGGAGGCAAAACTGGAGCTGCAAAGCTGGAGAACTTGGTGAATATTTCTTGCTGGTGATAAGCCCTTGGGAAGGGTAGGGATGCTCCTGAGCAGGCTTTAATTAGGGCTCCAGTTATTTGTCTGTTGTTGTTGGAGCTGGAGGGGGCTCCGAAGGAGAGAGACCTTGGCTGTGAGACCATAGAAATGGGGTACCTGCTCACACAGCCATCTCCTGCCCCAAACCTGGGGTGCTGTGAGGTTTCAGAGGTGCTGCCTGGCTGTGTGCCTGCTCTGGTGGCATTTTTCACCCCTCTCCTCACCAAGCTGTGCCCCAGCTCCAGGCTCAGCCAAGAGGGATGGAGATGTACTGAGCACAGTGAGACTGCTGTCAAAACATCCTTTGGGATGGGTCAATATGACCCAGGTAACAAGCCCAAAGAGGGGATGCTTCACCCCAAAATCATTTCCATCATCTCAGCACATCCTGAGAGCTGCTCCACATGCACACTCTCGTGTTTAATCAGCACCCAGCTAATTACCTCCAGCAATAAGGAAACCCTGTGTTTGTAGTGAGTATCTGCTTTAAATGATGTTTTACACAACATAAAAGGATTATTTTATAATTAGCTGTCTTCTAAACCCTGGCCTATTGAAACTAGGATATTAAACCATACACCATTCTCTGCTTTTTAAATATCATCTGGAAGTTGATTAGTTTTGCATTACTAAAGAGGAACCCATTGAAATATTTAATCATCATGAGACCTTTCTCATAGAAATGTTAACATTTGATTTTTTAATTTTTTTCCCCCAGTAATTACTCTAGCTTTGCTTACACCAAAAAAAGATTGTTGAAGCAATTTCCCCACAACGAAAGGATCAAAATAGTGCTGTGCTTAACACCTGGAGCATCCTTCTGTGCTTGCTGCCTGGCACAGCTCCAGACAGGAGTCTGTGTTGCTGCTGCTGCTGCAAGCCTAGAGACCACTCTCAGGACAGGGGGAGACTTTCCTTTCCTAGGGGGTTGATCCTGGCTCCCAGAGGAGCAGGTGGGACCAGAGCAGGTGAGATCAATGTGCCCCAGGGGATGTATGATTTTACACAGGCTGAGGAGAGATTTTAGGGCAGACAGAGCTGAACTGCAAAGCGTGACAGCGGGATGCTCAGAGCCTGGGGATGGGACCCAGAGGGTTGGAGCATCAGTCTTGGGCACATAGAACAGCCTGGGGAGGTGGGACACCCCTGCTCACAAAAAGGGACAATGGGAACTTCTGGTATGTAAAATGTGAAAGGAGAAGCTTTGGAAGGGGGTGGTTTACTGGCTTTAAACCCACACAGAATTGCACATAGGCATAAAGGGC
This sequence comes from Sialia sialis, assembly GCA_009812075.1. Classification (NCBI taxonomy): domain Eukaryota; kingdom Metazoa; phylum Chordata; class Aves; order Passeriformes; family Turdidae; genus Sialia; species Sialia sialis. Next base: position 2,008,752 of record VRYO01001153.1, on the reverse strand, counting down.
TCATCACATGCCCTGGCAGAGCTGGGTGCCAATCTGCACCATTCCCTTGGTGGGGTGGGAGCAGGGAATGAAGAGCCAGACACCCTCGCCCCTTAGGTCTCAAATGTAAACCCTGAGGGCATCCAGGAGCAGGATCTGTCCCACACCAGGTCTGACTACACTGTGGGGAGCAGCCGATTCCTCTCAGCCTCACTGGCCACATCCACACCAGTGCTGGGAATAAACCAGCTGGATTTAGACACACTTTAAATTCATCTCCTGCTCCATGCCAGTCATTGGAAATGATACATTTGTTGTGAAATGAAGCCAAGAGAGTAGTACTGAGAGCTTTTTTTTAAACACGCCTTAAATAACAAGAACATTTACTTTATAGGCGATAAAATTCTTACACATTTCGGTCAAATAATGAGGATAATGTTTCTGGCTTCAGGAAAAACACTCCTAACATCAGCAAAGGGGAAATGCACATTTCAATTTATAATTTCTAGTTGCAAATTTGCATGCAAATGTATATTTAGAAATTTGAAAGAGCGAAATCATACATTTTTGGCAGGCTTTTACTTGCAAAAGAAATTTCCAGCATGGATATAGCTTTGTACTAAATTCCATTATGTTGCTTAGAAGAAAAATATAAAAGATATGGAAAAGAAAGGGAGCTCTGCAAAATGCAGCTGGGTGTTTTTCCTGAGACATGTACTAATCCTGCAGCTGCACCAGCCAGACCTGGGAGTGTTTCCTGCCAGAAAAGTAGCCCCAAGCTGGCATTTGTGGATTGGCTTTTGCAGCCTGTGCAAGTTGCATTTGCCCCTTGATTTGAGGGCAATTTAGTTTTATATTCAGGCAGTTTAGGGGGTAGAGTGGTGCTGTTGAATGTTGTTGGGGACCAGGGGGTGAGGTTCCTCTCTCCCTGCCCAGTGAGAGATGGAGTTTTGTGTGAATGCCACACTGAAAAGCCCTGAAATACTTTGGGTTTTGTAATATTCCCTTTGAAGCAATATTGGGAGAATTTTCCTAATGTTTGACCTAAAAGATGCCAAAAACATTTTTCTTCATCAGAGCTTTATTTATTTTCCCCGTGGAAAGCATTGTCAGCATTATCCAAACACACAAAGCTTAAAACCTCAAATTTCAGCCAAAAGCCACCTTAACCAGTAATGACACATATTCCTACCCCAGCACTGGGAGGAAAACTTTCCTCCAAGCAGTGGCTCACTTCAAACTAACTTCAAACATGCCTTTAAAATTATTTCCCTCCTTCTTTAAGTGCATAATTGTTTCTACTTGTAGTGTTCTCCTCTGAGATGTTCATGGCTGGTTTATTGCAGAACTTCTGTGCAGGAGGAAAATCCTCCATTAGTTGGAGAGCTGCTCCAGTCACCATCATAATTTTGCTGATATTTTGACTTGATCAGCACCCAGCGCCCACAGGACTGGGGAGGGCACTGGCAGGAGTCTCCCCACACTCACAAATGCCATTTGTTTTAAAAAATGGAGGATTTGGGTTGCACAAGGTGGGCTGGGGTTCTGGGAACTCATCACAGCAGGGTTTGACCCCTGGCCCTATCTGGCCCTGGCCATGCCATGGATATGCTGGCACTGCCCTCCTGCCTGGATTCTCCCTTGCTCTGGGAATGCAGAGTTTTTGTGGCACACCATGTGAAGGATCCCCCCAGAAGGAAAAATAACCAGGAATTAGAAGGAGGACTGTTGCTAGGGAACCAAACGTGACTGCTCAACTCCTCTTTTCCTTAAAGAAGTCCAAAAGAAATCCCTGAATTTCACATCATGTGCAAAGATGTGCTTGGCTGGTGCCTCTGTGCTGGCTCGTTGGGGATGTCAGGATTTGGCAGAGCCACCCACCACATGGATAGTGATGAAGGATGGAGAAGGTGATGGAGGATGGGAAGATGACGATGAGGGATGGAAAAGCCAGTGATGAAGAATGGAGAGGACCTAATCAGAGAGAGCAAAGTTGAGTGGGAAACACCAAGGGTCATGGTTGAAGCCTCTCACTTGACCCAGAAGGAATCTGGGTAAGTTTTAACACAGTCTTGCACCAGCAGACATTATTTATGAGACTCCAGCATTCCTGTGTCATTAGGCCTGAAAAGGGCATGAAATATAAATGATGGTAAAGAGAAGCAAAGGGCTGAGAACTCTCCTGGCTACTGGGGAGGGATGTGCTACATTCTCCTGACTGGTGGGTGCCCACTTTTCACCCCAATGTCCTGGGGGTGCTGCCAGGGCCAGGAGCACTGTGTGCCACTGCAGCCACCCTGGCCCAGGCTTTTTGGGCTGCCCAGCACAGATCCCCCGTCCACTGCAGGTTTCTCTTCCTCACGCCCTTCCTCATGCAGCTCCAACATGAATCCTGGTTGTGGCACATGTGATTTCGCCCTGAAATGACTCTTAACCCACATTGTCTTCCAGCTCAGGACACAACTGGCTTCTGTTACTAAACATAACTCTGAATTTTCCTATTATTTTTTTTTCTGAAAATATTTCAAATATTTTTCAGAGCAAAGATCCAGAGATGCTATTTTCATTTCCCCAGGGGGCTGAGGAGCTAGCTTGTTTTCCGCCCACCAAAACAGCCATGATATTACATGGATATTTCATTTTTTACAGGTTGCTTCTCACCAGGATCCACAAGCAGCCAGGGAAAGGAAGCTCCCTGGTGCTGCCCTGTGCCTGGGCTAACACATTTCAAACCTTACAAAGCAGCTGATGCACTGCTTTTTTCCTTCTTCCTTGCAAAGGATTTGATTTTCTAAAACTTCCTATTTCTTTAGCACTGCCAGTTGCTGAGCTGATGGGCTCATCTTTCCAAGGGACACTGAAGGGAGTGTAAAACACACAGCCAGGATAACAGGATTGTTGCTGGCACTGCAAAATGCCACCTGGATCCCTCTGCATGCAAAGTCAGACAAGGATTACAGTATTTCCCAGATTAAGCCATTTTAAAGAATTCAACAGCCGAGGGGATGCTGGCACCAGCCCCTGCTGAGATTCATCTCCCCATCACCCAGCACTGCCAGGAAAGACAGAAGTTTTGGGTGCTCTGCATAAATGCAAAGACATTTATTCATGATCCCCATGGGGTTATTGATCTCAAAGAAGGCATGGAAGGCTGCAGCTCCAAGAAAAGAGTGGAAGGCAGGGAAGGAGGATGGGCATGAAAGCGGGAAGCTGATTTGATTTTGGGACAAGAGCCCTGATCAAGCAAATCAGGGCTCCTCCCCCCACCCTTGCACTGTCAGGGATGTGAAGGATGCTCTTTGCTGCCAAACCAGAGTGACAGTGCACAGAGCCCAGCTCCCAGGCTCCCAGACTCTGCATTAGGAATGAGCAGACAATTCCCACCAGTTGCTGCTCATTCTTCAGCAAGTTTTAACAATTTAGGGGCCAAATTAAACCCCTTCAAACTGGAGGACTTTAATGGTTTTTCAAACAAAAAATCCCTCTGCTCTGGGACGTCTCAAGCAGAGTCAGGGGCTACACACAGCTACTGTCTTTTACATTTGTCTGTCACTCAGGTCTCAGCTCATTTGTCCACAGAAAAAGCCATTTTGTTGGAGAGGTGCCTTATCACAGCTGAGCCCCATCGGGTGGATGCTCAGAGGGGAATCTGACATCTGGCTGAGGCCCAAGGACTCTAAAGAAGATTTTCATCTAAAACTCTACATAATCCTGTGATAACATAACCTGAACTTGTTCTCTGAGTCACCCTTTTGCTACCAAATCAACCCAAACTTCAGTAATGACCTTTGAGCCCCCTCGACCAGCTCAGTGCTGGGAAAACAAGGGAATGTTTGTACATACCCAGAGCTGCAATTCAATCCTGCCTGCCTGGGGGAAGAGTGCAAGGGACTGGCTTTTCTCGGGAAAACACAAACCAGTTCCTTCTTCCTTTGGCATTCCTTTTCTAAATTAGAAATAGGACAAGCTCAGCATTTGGGAGGACAGTGTTGAGGAGGATCCTGTGTCCAGATCCCAGAACTGATACCGTGGCATCCTTCAAGCCTTTCCACCCGTCTTCAAACCACCATGCTCTTGTTCAGAACCAGACCTGAGCTTTCCCACATCTCAGCTCTGCCCTAAAACGTGTGGATAGCCTTTGGCATAGGCAGGGTGGAGGACCCAGGTTCCCCTGAGCTGTGCCAGCTCCTCTTGTCCTGTTACAGCCACTTTGGTTGATGTTTCCAGCCCTTCTTCAGTCCCAGTGCCCATCAGACCCTGCCTCCCTCCCCGTGCCAGGCACCTGCCCATTCCAGCTCTGGTTTAGCCCTGCCAGGGGATTAGGATTACACACACTGTCAGGCAAAAACATGCCTGGGAAGAAAGCACTTAGTGTTGCATTTTTTTTTCCTAAGTAGGTAAATATCCCTGTTGAGTGAAATATGAATATCCATCTTCGGGCTCAGGATGGGATTTGGTGCTGTAAATCTCTCTTCAGGCCAGCTTGCTCCATGAGGTTTAACCTGGGGTGACCCAGGCTGGAGCACAACATCCCTCCCAGGTGGGCATGAGGCAGATGGACACATCCCACCCATCCATTCTGTCCATCAAAAAGCAAAAGCACTGAAGAGAAAGGAAAAATGTTCTGTGAAACCCAACTGCTCAGCATCAACAACATAGCAGGTCAGTAGCCTTGCCAGGAACGGCCTGGGCTGTTGAAGGGAAATTCATGGAAACTGGGAAGAGACAGCTCATGAGAGACCTCAAAGCAGCTTCCAGTGCCTGAAGGGGCTCTGAGAGAGCTGGAAAGGGACTGGACTGACAGGACAGAGGGAATGGCTTCAAACTGACAGAGGGCAAGGTTAGAGGGATATTAGGAGGAAATTCTTCCTTGTGAGGGTGGTGAGGACCTGGCACAGTTTGCCCAGAGAAACTCTGGATTCCTCATCCCTGGAAGTGTTCAGTTCCAGGCTGCATGGGGCTTTGAGCAACCTGGTCTAGAAGGAAGGTCTGGAAGGTGTCCCTGCCCAAGGCAGGAGGTTGGAACAAGATGTTCTGTAGGGTCACTTCCAAGCAAACCATTCTATTGTTCTGTGATTCCATGAAATTATTCCTGTCAGGATGATGGGAATGTCAGCAGCCAGTTCAAGTTTTACTCACAGGATATTTAAATGTGCTGATTTTTCAGCATCCCAATGGGAAAAACCAACAAAGCAGTTATGTAGAATAAATAATACAATAGAACAATAATAGTGATGAATATACTGACAGAGGCCAAGAGCAGGAGAGGATCTACAGCCTCAGCAGGAGACCCCAGCACATCAGTCCAACTGGTTTTGTGGGTCCAACTATAACCCAGCATCAGGCCTGACTCTTCCTTAGAGCCGGCAAAAAGCAATAAGCACCCAAATCCCAGCAAAGGTGTTCAAAGGGAGGTACATTCTCATGTCATAAAAACACTCTGCAAATAATTACTTTTCTTCATTTGCTGACATTCAATGATAGGACAACAGAGAAAAAATTCATTTCAGGGTGAGACAATGTGACACTGGGTTCTCAGTTTTTCCATTAAAGTAAAATTAAAAAATCCCTGGAGGTAGAGCAACACAATTCATTCCACACTCAGGACATTTTGTTTGGTTTTAATATTTAATTGAGGCAAGGTAATTTTATGACCAAAGGTCAGCTCAAAGCCAACATTTGCAGTGTTTCACTTGGAAAATGGTGAAACAGAAGTCTTGTTACTGATTTTGCTGCCACTTTGTGCTAAACTATCAGTGTGAGAATCCCCCACACCAAGACTGCCTCTTACTGCTCTTCTGAATGGCAGCAGAGGCCAAGGCAGCTCCCAGTGGAGGTGCCAGCACTACCTGGATCCAGCTGGGACATTAGCTCTCATGCAGGAGCAGGTTTATATCACATTAAGCCCCCCAAAATTCAGCTTTGATGGCCAAGACCCTTTAGATGCCTTTCTGGCCTTCAGTAACATCCATAGGGAGAGTTAACTCCAAACCACAGGGAAAAAATAATTGTAGCCCTTATTTTCAATGTAGTCACCAAAATATCTTCCTCGGTGATTTCTGTTTTTAATTTGTCAGGCTGATGATGTGAGGAGCATTTCCACTCACACCATGCTGGCTATTTCCTGCCTCTGCCTCTTGCCCTGCATGCTGGAATCAGAGGTGCCCCTTCCCAGTTCAGAGCAGCGCATGATGCTTTATGACACTTTTTTGGAATCTATTCTTATTTAAACCCAAGGATTTTCCCCTCAGCAGGCTTTTGTTCCGAACTAAGCTCTCAAGATGACTGTGCCTGGTGAGGGAACAGGTCAGACCACAATCCTAGCAGAGGGCAGAGTGAGAGGGCAATGTCCCTGGCTGGGTCTGAGGCTTGTTGGGATGCTCCAGTGCTCCATGCAGCACCCAGCTCTTCAGTGGTGTCCAGCTGCCTCCGCCCTGTCCTCCCACTGCCTGACACAGTCTCCTTTCCATCATATATCCAGTTGCCTAAAGTACCCACTCACCGGAAAAAGATGACATTTTAGAGGTAATTAATATCCAGGGAATATATATCTCTGCTTCCTATGCTTGTACATTTGTAATCTGAGTCTCTGCACTCTTTTCCCTCCTCTGCAATGCCCTCTGGGGAGAGCTGAGCTGCAGGGGGATGTCAGGGTGCCTTCTCCTCTGAGCCCAGCCCCGTGGCTTAGACTCCATGGGCCCTCCTGGGTCTATCTTTGCTGGGAAAGGACTGACCTCAAAATACAGCTGGAGACCATGGGCAGCACCCTGGGGAGAGAGAGCTGCCTCTCACCTCCCTCTGGCTCGGTTTCCTTGGGGAACTGTGCCCTTGCTTTAAATCTGAAAGGCATGGCAAGGGCTGGGCCAGGACTGGCTGAGAAACCTCCAAATGGCCAGGAGATTGTGTTTCCATTTAATGAGCCATGCCGTTCTGCTTTGACAAAACATGGCTCTGCTTTCCTCCATAAGCAATGCTGGGGAGATGCCCAGGCACCACGTGTCACTCACATGCCTTTGAACCAAGAGCATCTCCCACCACCCACTCTCATCTGCTCCAAGCAGGGTGATCTTTAGGGCAGAAAGCTCATCTAACATCACCAGTGCCACATGCTGTGCAGAACCTAGAATGACTTTCCATCCTGAACCCAAAGAAACTCACCAGGAGGTAGTACAGCCAGAGCCAGCACCTGTATCCGTGTCATATTCCTCAGTCCCCTCTCCCATCCAACTGTCAGACACCCCAGTTTGTGTTTGCAGCTGGTGGAAACCTGGGCATGGGAACTACAGTCTAGGAGCAACAGTGTGATGGGAGTCAGGCCAGCAAAGGCTGAGATGGTCAAAACCCAAAAGCCTCCCAGCATCCCCAGACGGAGGGCAGGAGGAACACAAAAATTCTGCTGCTCATCTCCATTGAATACAAGAGCTACACCGTGGTCAGTTTCGACAGAACAAGTAAGGCCTGTTCCAACAAAACCAACAATGGGCAATGAGGGCACTCAGCTGGTGCAGAGGGAAATGGTGTGGAGGTGTTCTGAAGCAGGAGGCAGAACATGAAGAAGAGCTCTGCTCTGGAGCTGAATGCATTGCCAAACTGGGTCCAGTTATTGGTCCTAGGCAGGACTGGAGGAGATCCCAGGAAAGGCAGCACTGCTGAGCAAGGCACCTGGACACGGACATGGCTTCTCCTCCCCACACACCCTGTCCAGCCCGGTGCTATGTGACACCAGTGCTCCCATCACTCACCTGCTGGAAGTGCTGCCTCTGCACCCACAGGTAATTCAACACTAGCACAGCCCATCTACTCCCTGCTACAACCTTGAAGAGCATCCTCAGCTGGCGCCCTCCTTCCTTGCAGACTCTGGCAGGTGTTGGAGCTGCTACCACTCCCTGCAGGCAGGTTTTCCACTGGGAATCAGCAATCCTGGGCATTAGGAGGATCAAGTTCCTGGAAACAGAGCAAGGGAGAGGTGCAGCCCGTGAGGCCTGGCTTTGGAAGGAAGGGTGGGAAGCAGAAAGGTCCCTGGTCTGCGTGTCACAATGCCTGGGTCGTCCTCCTTGCGGTTTGCTTTCTGGCTTTAGGATGTGATGCACCCATTGTAGCCCAGCTGGGTGCCACTCTCTGGCCATCCAGGGCAGTCAGAGGCTCAGCTCAGCTGACTCACAGTGCCTCAAAGCCAGATTTTGACTCCCAAGCGCTATGGTGCCTTGTAAAGTGTGCAGCCAGAAGGGAGCCCCAGGCAACAAAAGGTACATCAGGCAACCTAGCGCACCTCTGCATTTGGATGAGATGATTCACACTGCTTTCCTCCTGGGATGTTAAAATAAGCCCAGAGTGACTCATCACAGCTGTGGCCCCAGATTTCAGCTGCGGGCATGGAGGGACACGGTCCCTTTGGGCCAAATCCCTCTATTCTGCACCAATCCAAACCGCCTTCTGTGAAAGCAGCTTGGCCACAATACCTTGCAGCAGAAAGGAGCAGGAGAAATCCCCTCCACACTGCTTGGGGCAGAGCAGAGCATTAACTGCTCCTGGACCGCCCTGTCATGGGCAGCTCAAAGTCCCAGGGGTTGGGACAATTCCCAAGAGGTGGATGAACCACCTGCCTGGGGCTGATGGAAACATCCAGGACATGGTTTTTGCTGCCTACTCCACACAGGATGAATCTGGCAGCATCAGACCTGGAGATGCTGCTCTCCATTGGCCATGCAGGGAAAGCTGCAATGCAATTTAATGAAATATTAAAACCCAAGCAGACCTTAGAGGATGGCAAAACAGAGGCACCATAAAAACCCCACGAAGCAGCCTTATTTCTCCTTCTTGACATTGCAGAGATGCTGTCTCAGCCCCATTCCAATTTTAGCCAGGGCCTGAGAACCCTAGGGATGTGTCAGGGTTTCCCTCCACTTGTCAAAGCATGCCCTCACTGCCCCATGGGACATCCCTGCAATTCTCCAGCAGGCTCCAGGTGAAGAACACATTGCACTGACATCCCCCTCCCTCGAGGGCAGCAGCAAAGGCAGCACAGCTCCCAGTGCAGACCCTTGTGCAGGTTCACATGTCCCCTCTGCCCTACAACCCCTGCTGTGCCACCAAAGCGGGGACCAGAGGTCACCCTGCAGTCCAGTCTGGATCGCTGGTGGCTCCTGGGTGGAAGTATATCGTGTGCCGCGTTTCCATGGAAACCAGCATCGCACACATGCCAGCGTGGCCAGGCAGCTCCCAACCCTGGGAGATGCTGCTGTCAATCTCTGTGGGTGTCTTTACCTCCCTCCCTGCCTCTGGCATCACTCCTTGTGGCATTTCCTGGCCGCTGGCAGCAGTGAGGAGCAGCGGGGCAGGGAGAAACCCCTCTGCTCGGTACTGCAGAGGATCGTGAGGCACACAGCTCGTGCCCTCAGCGTGCCTTGCTCTCTGCAGGCTGTGGTTGCAGGTGGCACATGAAAATGTCCAGCTCCTGGCCTGGGGTGACGCAAGAGATGCATTCCTGGCAGAGGAATGAGATCCACACACAAGGATTTTCCATATTGTGGCTTGCTGCCTCTGGGACTCAAATTTCTGGCAAATAATCACAGCCCTGCTATTCTTGCCCAACCCTTCTCTTTCCTATTGACATCTTAAGCACAGCTCCCTGCTGCTTGTCCCAGGCTGCTCTTTAACAGCATCACTGCAGAGCCTCCACTGCGTGAGGAGGGATGTGCACTCCCAGCAGCTCAGGGGAGAGACTGAGCCAGCTCTCCTCCATCCAGCACTGCAGAAAGCATTGCATTCCTCCATGGAGCCAGGCTGCTGGAGGAGCAAGGGTGTGTTCCCATGGGGCCAGGCTTGTGGCAATGTGAAGAGCTCTTTTTATCACTGTCCAACTTCTTTCCTCCAGGGTCTGGAAGCCCTGTAGTTCCCCAGTGCCATTAAACCCATTATGAAACAGAAATTATGACAATAAGTTTATCAAAATAATCTTCCCCATGTTTCAAGACACATTGCTCTGGCCACCCTCCTTCACATCTCCTCCACTATTCACAAATACCTCTGCAAATGCCTTCCCCTTCCCTGGGCTATGACACTTGCCAGACACAAATTACCACTGAAAAGGGAATTCTGGGCTTTGCCCCTTGCAAATTCTTGCTTTGCCCAGTGATGCAAACCCTGCTCACAGCTGTCAGGAGATGCTTATCTGGTTCCCACCAAGGGAGCAACAAGACAAGCCCTCTGCTGGTAAATACAGCCCCCAAAAGGGAGGAAAGACAACCACAGCCCACAGCCACCAGAGCTGCAGTGATCCTTGGCAGTGATCTGTGGCAGAGTTAGCATCCATATCAATGTCGATAAGGACTTTTAAACCCTCTTGCAAATCACAAAACCACAGAATGGTTGGGGTTGGAAGGAACCTTAAAGCTCATGTCGTTCCAATCCCCTTGCCATGGGCAGGAACAACTTTCCCTGGACCAGGCTTCCCAAAGTCCCACCTAACCTGGCCTTGATGGGCAGCCACAGCTCCTCTACTACGTATCTTGTGGGTATTCCCTGGGTAAGAGTAATGCATACTTGTCTGAATTCAGGAAAGGGCATGAAAAAGAAGGCCAGAATGCTTTCAAAAAGGAGATATTGTTTCCAGCTAGATTCAACTGTAGATCTGATTTCATATTCAGTTGAAATCATGAGGTGATGGTAGGGTTTGCAGAGAATTATCACTCTTAGAAAATGTTGAACACATTTACACCTGATATAAGGCAGATAATTTTTATCTGGTTTGTCAGTTGCTTGACTGGTGAAAGAATTTGGAGACACCTCTATTCCTGACACACAACACATCCTGGCTGACTGACAGCATCACCTGGAATCTGCTGAGGTCAGCAGGACTTGTCCCATTTGGGCATGGCTGCCCCACAAACCCCAGCACCCCACTGGTTAAACTGGTGCTTATCCCTTGGCATGGGGCTAATGCTATCCACTGGAACAAAACCTGGACAAGTCCCCTTTTCAAGCACACAGCCAAGTGCTGGTTTCCTCCAATAGCATCTTGAAAATCCTCTGACTTTAAATTTTTTAAGGCAGCCTTGAACTTTACAAGCTCCTGAAATCCGGCCCTTCCGCGTTGCTTCAGTGCTGCCTTTGCTTTCTGGTTGCATATGATGCAGTAAGGATGCCACGTCCTTGTCCCCACAAACACCGAACCTTGTATTTATCGCCCGAAAATTGCTATGCAATGCAAATAACTCCATTTCCGGATGGATGGAGCACATTTTCAATGCACAGGGCAGAGGATTAGGAACAGCCTTCAACGTTCGCAACAGCTCTGCGCCAAGCGGGAATAAAAGTTTCGTACCAAATTAGAAACACGGCTCCCATTCCTGCCTGCAGATTTGTGGTCTGTGAATACAGCTAAAATGAATTAAAAAAAAAAAAAAAGAAAAAAAAAGGCAACTTGGCAAGCACTCAGTCCCTTTGAATGAATTTGCTTTGACCAACCGCACGAGGTTTCCACATCTGTAGCCTCACCAAAATAATGCTCCGTGCATGGTCAGGGAGGCCAAGTCCCGGGGGGCAGCAGGGGAGCCCCTGTGCAGCAGGAGTGATGCAGCCCCTGCAGAAAAGGTGGATGCTGTGATTTGCTGGTGTGTACAGATGGCCTGGGCATGCTCAGCTGGCCGTGGCATTGGGGACCATGCTGCACACCGGTGTTTTCTGGCTTTCCCTGCCGCTCCCTCATGAGTCCATTCATATCTGTCAGCTCTTCTGGTTTATACATGGGTGGCTGACTCCATTTCTGAAGCAGTGGGATGCTAATCTATAATCAATGCTCTGGAAACCCAATGCTCTGGGATCTTATCTTAATGCACTGATTGCAATATACTCCTGAGTGATTCCTCTATTTGAACAGCGCTAGTCAAAACACTTCACATCTTGAATTTCATTGGGTGGATAGCACTAATGAACTTACTTCTGCATTTTGCATAGTTCAAAACTATCGGCTGAAAGGTGAAGGGAATCAGAATGTTTTCCCTACAATCTGCAGAGACAGAAAAGGGAAGAGAGCTCTGCCAAATAAATGATTAATTACCCAGGCTTCTCCCAGCCTAGGTGCTTGTGTTAACATCTGAAGAAGCCATCTCCAATTGCAAGGTGAGAGCAGTTGGTGAAGTCCTGCCACAGCAAGCAATGTCTTGGGGCTGGCACTGTCCAGCAAGTTGTCCCCTCTTGCTAGGAACATCTCAGTGCCACTGGTTTTGAGAGAGGCAGCACCTGTTCTTAACCTTAAGCAAAAATCCCCCCTTCCATGAGATCCCTTGAAAGCCAGAAACCCCAATATCACGCTAAGTTAAAGAGACAGGAAAGAGAAACAAATAAGCATTGTGTCTTTCAGCAGGGTAAATATATATATTATTGACACCAGCAAAATGCCAAAGTCTACTGATAGACTACGTGTGTTGTTGAAAGAGTAATTATCCCATTGAGTTTCCAGCTCTCGATGACGCAGAGGATAAACAGAAGTTTCCTGTTTGGAGCTTCATAAACACCCTGAGCAGATAAACACTCATAAGCAAGGGGTTTGGAATGGGGAGGGGATGGGCAGCAATCCTCTTTTATGAGAAATGAGATTGGAAAATGGTAATCTCCTAAAAGGGCATGGCTGGTGGGCTGATAAACAGAGCTCCTGGTTATTACGGTGATGAGCTCCATAGAAAAAGTGTAATCCCAGCCCAACTGTTCAAGAGATCACTCTTCCCCCCTCTCCCAAATCATCACATTAGGCTGATAGGAGAAAATAAATGAGATTTCTTTGTGCCAGGTTGTATAACCCCATTGAACATCCAGCTTTGCACTTTTATCTGGGGACATCGGTGACTTCCTGCCCTGGATCAGGGAGAAGAGCCTCAATCTCCCTGCATGCAGCTCATGTCCTCTGGTCCCTGCTTTTGCTGAGAGACTCTGCTGGATCTGGCTCCATCTCCTCCACCAAGCAGCAGTGACCACAGCTCTTTCTTTTCCTGGGGCTCATTTCCAGCCAGGAGCTGAGGCTGGAGCAGGGCACACTCAGGGCTGGGGCACTGCTTCCTTCCTGCCCCCCAGCAGCAGCACTGCCACCAGACCAGCCTCACCAGAGGAACAGCAGCCCTGCTCACTGCACTGTGCAGAGGGAGAGGCATCAGGGAAGCCCAAAACACAGCTCAAAGATGAAACTCCACAGATTGTGGAGTGTTTTTTCCATAGTTCCTTTAGTAGCACTGCAGAGGAAGGCTTTTCATCCTGGTACATACTGAAACCCTCCCCTCACTGCCAAAACTGCACAGTGGGGCCAAATTAAAGACAAAGGACAAAATGCCATTTGATGTATTTTTGTTTTGTTTTAAAATGTTGGGGCTGGGGGGGAAGGCCACGTTAAAGCTGTCAGCAGCATGACAGAGACAGGATAATGACTACCCAGAAAGCCACAGGAGCATCACAGACCCACAGCACCAGCCACATCAAAGAAATCTAAACAGTCCCAAGTTACATCAGCCAAGCAGCAAATCAAAGCAAAGGGACAAGCTCCCAGTTCTGGGAACACACTCGCAGTTTTTCCTCCAACCCTTTGCAAACAAAGAGCTTTCTGCAGTTGGGAAGCTCGTAGGGTTTGTGCTAATGCAAGAGGAGTCAGAGGGATGGCAAGTGAAGGGCAAACACAAGCACTTCGGGGAAGTTAGTTTTTAGGAAATAGTTTTAAACACAGAGAATAACAAACAGACCTCAAGCATTTGTGGCTTTTTTTTTTTTAATGTATTTTGCATGAAATGGAAAACTACAACAACAAGCAGTATATACAGTAACAATAAATAGTGCGAGGATACAACAGAAAAGAGGATTATAATTTCAAATCGGTGTGCCCTGCATACGCAGTGCTTCCAGTGCTGGGGAGCAGAGCTGCCCTTATTTCTGCTGTCTGCAAGGCTGGGGATAAAAGATGTCAAACTACAGATAAAACTGAGTGTGCAAGGATAATGATAAGGTAAAAAGATGAAAAAGAGGTTTCATACAGCTAAACCCATGATTCACATTCATGCATCAGGCTCTAAAAATAATTCTAAAAATCGTGTTTGAAAAAAAATAAAATTGCTTTTTCTTTTTTGCCCTGTACCCCATCTGAAGAACTCTCCACTTTGGAGATGGCTGTGGGACGGATGTAGATTTTTAGGTTCCTCATTTACATCCAAGCAGCAGGAAGATGGGATGGTTTTGAGGTTCCCTGTGCCAGAACTGGGTCTGGCTGAACTAGGAGAGCATGATGCAGGGCCATCATCTGCTCAGGGGGTAATCAAACACGCAGGAAAGTGGAAGGAGTGGGCAGGACTCACTCTGGACTTCAGAAAAGCTTTTGATGCCCCAGCAGATGAAAGCCTTGCTACAGGGGTAGTAAAATAGGATTGGAAAAGAGCAGTTCTTGGAAAGATAAAAAAGCTGAAAACAGGAGTGATGATATCAAAGGCTGTGTGGATCTCACAGGCTTCTGCATGCCAGGAAAACATCTCTGCCGTGGGTCCTGTGGGCTGCAGGACTGTGCTGGTTCCTTTGGAAATCAGCAGGCACAGTAGCAATGAAGTTGGCAGCATGGGTTTGTAACCATGGGAAAAACCTCAACAGGGCTCCAAACTCTGAAAAACAGCATCTGAGGGCTTTGGGGATATTGTGCACCACATAAAAAGCTTCACCATCTTTTTTCTTCCCTCTCCTGCTTTCCCTGGGAGTATCAATTCCTGCTTCTACCACCTCTAGCAGAGTACACCAAGGGGCATCAGATGTCCCTTACAGGGAGCCAGGAACAGGGAGTGTCCCCAAAAGGACTGCAAGGCATTCTAAGAAATATCAACAAGTCTCAACCCACCAGTTTGATGTAACTCAAACATCATTTGGCTGGTTGGAGTAGTGGACAAGTGTGGGTTTAGAGAAAAAAAGAACTTACTCTCCATGCATTAGATTGGTTGAGAATAGTAAAATCTCACATTTTGTGCCCTTGCCGACCTTTCCCACAAGCTCTGAGCCTGCCACAAGCCCAGCGCAGCACCAAGAGGCGCTGGGGCAGAGCCCATGCCTGCAGCTGCCCCATGGCCAGCGCCGGCAACAGCAACCACATCTCCCAAAATAAATCTCCCCCCATCCCATCCCATCCCATCCCATCCCATCCCAACCGCCCTGGCGCTGGGAACAGGCCCTGAGGGTTCTGCTTCGCTCTCTCCCATTCCTGCTTTTCCTCACTGAGTCCATCTGAGGACACGGGAGCCAATGCTGATCCACAGCAGCTCCGTAAGAGCCAGCCAGGGCTGTGCCATGGGGTGAGCTCAGCTGCTGCTCCTCTCCTGCTCCTTCAAAAAGCAAAAAAGCTTTTAAAAGGCATCTAACACGAGGAACGTTATACTTCAAGGACGCTTCATGCAAAAAAAATAAGCTCTTGAAAGCTTGCTCAGTACACGGGGCTGTGTTGGAGGCTCTCACACAGATGCTGAAGCCTTTCCTCCTGTTTTTGTGGGGAGGTACTGCTGCGAGGACAGCTGGGGATCCTCAGGTGGGTCTGTGTGTCTGCACCACCCTGCCCATTGGCTGTTGTATTATTGTTTTGTCAAATCTGACACAGGAGTCATTCCCTCTTCCACTGAAACACAACCAGTTCTGGGAAAAATACCCAGTTTTAATGCATTTTGATTTTAGGGGATTTTGGACAAAGTCCTGGCTGTGCACAGTGCTGTATAAAAATGAAAGGAAGAAGGTGATTTTGCCTCTTGCAACTGGGATACAAGATGGAAGCAGAATACAAACAGGGACTGCATGGGACCAAATCTCCTAATTTAGAACAAGAAATAGAGTTTTTGCTCCTGCCGGGATCTGGCAGACAGCAAGCCAGGGCTCAAATCCTCTCATATCCCCTCTTGTCACACAGGAACTCACAGCCTCAGGGACTGAGCAAAGCCCAGAACAAGCAACAGTCCTTCCTTTGCACGGTGTACCAGAAACAATACCCAGGGCTTCCTTCCCAAGGGAGCTGGGATGCTTCACTAATTGAAAATTTCAAGGATCTTTGAAATCAGCCGCTGGAAGATGCTCTAGAAATACAGAATGGTTTTATTTTTAGAATGGATGTACAATAAAATCTCTCCCCTTATTTTCTGAGAAGGGCTTTCTTGCAGTCTGGAAAGGCCAGCTGGGCTACCTTAGTGAAACTGGAGTGCAGCTGGAGGAGAGGGAGGGTTAGATGAGAAAACACAGAAAAACAAACCCAAGGTGAGGGGAGCAAAGGTGGATATTTTTTTTATTATTTTTTTAGAAGCCAGAAGGCCATGAGTAAACTTGGATTAGGGAAGTATTTTTTGCCAGGTGAGTGACAGCAGGAGGAGCTGGCCCTCCCTGAGCATCCCAGCACTGCACAGCAATGCACTGGCATTGCTGCAGCAGGGACAGCCACGCTGAGCTGTGGCCAAGCATTTTGCCAGCCCTGCCAGAGCACAGGCATTGCTGTGAGCAGCTGAGTTAGGAGAGCTTTGCTGAAGTCAGGTCTTGAAATGACACAGGTAATGTGGTCAGAACAGGAATTTTATGGGGATAAAATGGGCCTCCAAGGGATGCAGCTCTGTCCTGGATGGAAGGATTATCCCAAACCTTGCTTGGACCCAGCTTTCTTCCATCCTCCACAAGGAGCTCTGCTACCTCCAAAAGCCTCTAGGAATGAATATTTATCCAAATAATCCACTTCTGCTCCTCATTTGCACTGACCAATTGCATTCTCTTTCCAGGATATAATTCAGCTCTGGTTTATTCAAAGAGGGCTGAAAGGAAGCAACACAAAGAAGAAACATAAATGGGCTGAACAAATGAAGCACAAATGAGATTGTTTGGCCTTGGGAAAGGTACAGCTCCTTTTGCAGATGGAACTGAATGACTGTCAGGACATATTTTAATGGGACTAAAATTATTTTCTATAAATCTGAAATTAAGCAAAGCTTAGGTGCCCAACAATGAGCCAGACTGTGTTCTGCATAAAACCTCTACCAGCTGGACCAAGCCAGATTTCATCCATCATTCATTCAGCACATTTCAAGTAATTTTTGTTTATCTCTCCATTTTCATAAGACTCAAAAGCCTTTGAAGAACATTTTCTCCCAAACACCACTTCTATATAATCAGAGCCTAAAAACAGGGAACTGTCAAGGTGAGACACTTTGGTCAGAGCATCCTAGCAGGTTTATCCCAGATGTTGCCACAACTTAGTTTGTCATTTGAAGATTCGTTTCAGGAGGCAGGGGCAGATTTTGAGTGCCCAGTGGATCTGAGGATTGGAAGAGGAGTGGCAGGGAGGGAGCATCTCTCCTCTCCTCTGCAGCCTAATTACTTGGAAATGGCTGCTGTGGCAGGATGAGGAAGGGGATGTGCTGCAAATGGGGGTGAAGTGGCACCTGGGAGCAAAATCCTTCACTCCCAGCCAGGGGATCCCGCTCCCTCGCGGTGCTGGACCGGGGAGGAAGGAAGCGTGGCCAGACAATGAGCTGCGGGAAGTGGCAGCAGCCAAAAGCGAGGTCCTGAGTCAGCGAACCAAGGGCTGGAACCTGAGTTCTCCTCTGTTGCTGCCCAGTGCTGAGCTGAGGGAGGGTCCTCGTGGGAGATGTGCTCTCTGCATCCAGCATGACAGGGAAAGGGTCCTGCACATCACAGGGACCAGATCCCAGCCTCAGCCAAAGGGGAATGTTGTCCTCGAGCCTGGGGTTTTAGCTCTGGGACAAATGGGAAGGAAATGGCTTTTTAATACAGCCAGGGTTGAGCAAGTTGGTACAGAAATAAGTGTCTTTTTGGCTCTGATGTCAGTGTTTTCCTCCTGTCCTGGTTTTCCATCCATGCAGCCTTCAGCGGTTCACTGCGTTGTACAAACACCATCTCCCTCCAGGACTTTGGGAAAGTTCCCTTTTTTGTGTGTTCATTTAATGCAGGGGAGCCCTGTGCTGGGACACAGCACTGTGACCTGGTCCTCTGCCAAACACTGCACACAGTGCACATCCCACCCTGACCCACGTGCTGATGTGGGAACCAACCATAAACATAAATAAATAATAATTTACTGCTAAACGGTCACAGAATTATTCCTTTTCCCCCTCTTCTCACGCTTGGTCTATGCTCAGTTACTAAGTTATCTGGTAGTTGGTCTCATGTAACAAACAGAGGAGCTTCTGCTCTTCATTAACCTAAAATGTTACTCCATTGCACCATATTGTCCCATGTGCTGGAATCCTGTGGTGTTCCCAGGCTTCTGGGTTACAACAACCCCTTCTTGAGGGCTGCAGGATGGCCAGCACCCCTGGGTGCTGCTGGAGCACCCATTGCAGGGATAGTAAGGGGCTTGGAGTGTGGGATGACAAGAGAAGATGGAGAAAGCCACCTCACATCACTCACATGCTGCCATTGAGCTGCAGCGCAGGAGCACCCATCCTCTAGCAGCCTCCTGGGGCAGGAGAAAAGCCAAGCTCAGGTGCTCCAGCCAACATCCTCTTTTCTCTGTAAGGCAGTTCACAAAAGCCATTTGCTACGTCAACATTACAGTGCAGCTTTTCTACTCCCCTGTCCCAAAAGGCAGAGTCTAGCTGAACGCTGCCTTTGGGGAGCTTCCCCTCCTAGCCTGGCACTGCAGAGCCCTGCTCATCCAGGGCTGCAGCTTAGGGACAGAGCTCATGCTGCTGAGCCCGTTCCAGTGCTCCAACAGGCAGAAACAGTCTTTTTCTATTCTGTGAATTTTCCCAGCAGATTCATGTAGCTAATTCCTCTGCTTTCCTGGACAGGATTTCCAGGAGGAAGGAAGTCTCATTCCCAGTGAGAGTAATCAAGTACCTCCCTGGCAGAGGCATGTGGCCATTCACATGCTGAAGCATCACAGCAGCTCCGTGTCAGCAGAGTTGCCTCCCCAGCTCCCTCCAGCCACCCACCCTTTGGGACAACAGGCCAGGCCCCCACAGAGACACAACAGCCTTGGTGCCAGCCCAGTGATGGCCATGCCTGGCTGGGACAGTGTGAAGTTAATGCCTCCCCAATGGAGAACTTCCTCACCACCTTCCAACATAAAGCCTGTCCCCAGCTCACCCGCAACACTGACAGATACAGGGTTGAAATGCAGCATTAATTACAGAGCAATGAGGTCCTGAAGCAGCTTCTTCCTTACAGTGATCTACAAGAGTCAGAGACAGGAGAGGCTGGAAGAAGACAGCGCTAAGGAGATATGGATTCAGGAGACCTGCAAGCAAAATACAGCTGCAGCTTAGAGGCTGCAAGAGAAAATGTAGGGCAATGAATTTAGAGAGTCAAAGCAAACATTGATCAAAAGTACAGAAAAAGCAGCAGGGAGATGGGGATATAACAGAAACTTTAATTCATGATCTCACCTGTCAGTGCAATAAATATTAATGGAATAAGCTGGAGAAGGGGGAGGCCTCCTTGAGAAAGCAACAGCAAAAACACTGAGATTGATTTCCCATCAAACAATATTTGACAAAGTAAAACAATTAAGGGCTGAGAAACAAAACTTAATTTTAGGAGGGTGATAGGCAGGATAAATGGATTTCCAAAGAACCAACAATCAAAGCTTTTGAACTCACTTCAAGCCCACCAATGCTGGTTTGATGAAAGTTCCCAGCATGGCACCAGTGCTTCAAGCACTTCTCTGTCCCAAGGGTTTCTCCGGCCCTTGCAGAACCAACAAAACATGTTTTTACCCCCAAGGCTTTGTAGGCCCATAAAACTTGGACCCATCTACAGAAGCCACTTGCACTCCAGGATATAATGAGCCACTTCCACACATGGATACTATCCTCACTTCCCTTCCCACAGTGCCCACATGGGCCACTGGAAACTATTCCTGTTCACCACCAGCTCCTCTGGCAGAGGAGGAACCTACAGATGCTGCCTCTTAGCTCAGCACATATCATACACATACTGTCAAGAAAATAATTGCCCTCACCATACAAGCCTGAGGACTGTCACTCTTCCAGTTACCTTGGCCAGTTTTGGTCCCATTTACACAGGAGATACATACAATTTGGTGTGAAGGCACTGCTGAACATGGCACTGGATGTTTCTCTTTCAGAGAAGCTTATTGCCCATCAAAAATTTCCTTCTGTTGATTCCCTGTGAAGCTGAGAGGGGAAACTGGGAGGTTTCTGCCTAGTTGTGTGGTTGGTGATGCATCCCGTGAGGGATTCCATGGGGCTTTTACTGCCATCAGTAACACTGGAAGTGCTGAGTTCAGGCAGTGCCCCAGGCCAACATTTTGCTCCAATGAAGACTAGCTATTGCTTGATATCTTCAGCTTCCCAAGGTCTGGAGATCACCAGTGTTGCACTGCCAGGAGCAGACCCCTCCTCTCTGTACCCCTGATGGTCCTTCAATGCTGAAAGCAGATCTCCTTCATCACTGCACCGCCCACCCCATCCAAACCTTGCTGAGCAGCCTCTGCTGCACCACACACTGTGAGAGGAGCCCATCAAAGCAGCCTTTTAATTGCTAGAGAAACAACTTGGATGTACAAAAATGCCAGCAAAATTTGCATGACTAATTAAATAATTAAACACAGCCTGACAACCGAGGAACACAATCACGCATCCGAAAATCAAAACCACCTCTTAAGCATTGGAAGAAAGAAGGAATTCACTGTCCTGCACATCCTGTCAACAAGAGTTGCTGATGGGTTGTCCCTTTCTGATTACAGACCAAGCAAAAGCAGCACCACCTCTGCTCTCTGCCTTTGATCCCTGTCTGAAGAGCTGCTGCATTCTGGGCTCAAGAAAGGGGCTGCAGTGGGAAAGCAGCACTGAACCTGGCCATGCTGCTGTTGGTGTAGCAGGGACTGAGTGCTGCAGGCAGCACTGGGAAGATTCTGTGCAGGGTCTGCTAGCCCAGCCTTCCAGCACTGGAGAGGCTGCAAACCACAATGCTGGGTCAGCCTGGGAGTGCTGGAAACCTGGTCAGGGAAAGGTCTCAGCTTACTTCCCTGCTCAGGGAAAGTTACAGTAGTTTCACGATTATAAACCGCACCTGAATATAAGCCGCACT
>VRYO01001153.1:1973517-1986722 GCA_009812075.1 Sialia sialis | reverse complement strand
GATTCTTCAATGAAAAAGGTGCGGCTTATATTCGTGAAACTACTGTACACTTGTGCCTCAGCTCCCACGTGCCTCTCACCAGATTTTAATCCGCCAGATTTAACCCCAGCCTTCAGTAAAACCAATCCCACTCTCTCCAGCCACACATATCAGACCTAAAGGGTTAAACAGTGTTGCTTTCCAACAAGGAGAATGCAAACTATCCCTTGCTTTTTCCAGTAAACTTATAAAACCTACTAACAATATGAATATGGAGATGGTGAGAATTGCACAGGCTAAAGGCAAATCTGAAAAGGTTAATTCTCTATTATAATTCCAGCCTTGATTTGTAACCTTAGATAGCAGATTCCCTGAGACTGTACTGAGCTGTGGCAGGATGCCTGAGTTGACAACACTGTGACCTGACAGAAGCCAGAATCTGACATACTTTAATTCTTCAAGAAAAAACAGCATCAACACAGGTTTGAGGAAGGAGGGAGATGAGATGGGAAATCCAGCCCTAATGGAAAGGCCTGTGATGCTGCCAATATTTTACATTCTTCATGACACAGTTTGCTGCTGGCTCCGTTGCCTGATGTGATTAGTCCAAGAAAAAATTGGCCACTACCTTCCCAGCCCAGAGCTGTCCAGATGGTTCTTGCCTCACTCTCTGCCCACAGCCAGAACCCCTGCAGTCACCAGAAGCTCTGCAAGCCCCCCAGGGACCCATCCAGGAAGTGCATTATTCCTTTCCCTTGGATTTGGTGATATTATCTGGAAAAGCACTGGCACGATTTCAGTTCAGATCTTATTGACACAGAGACCAAGGGGGGAAAAAGGAAAAAACACTCCTAGAGGAAATGAAAAGGTTCAACATGTAGTTTAGTTCCAGAACAGACTTGCTAAATGCTTGCACATCACAGCACAGCCTATCTGGCCACTTAAAGAGCAAAGAAATTCCTCCCCATCCCCAGCTCCTCACAAACCTAGCACGAGCTTCATAGAAACTTTTCTTCTGAGTCAACATGGTCCAACAAGCGCAAAACCTCTACACAAACCAACCTTGTCTATGTTTCCACCTTGATTATGTAAAGTGATTAAACTCTTAAAACTCTGGGGTGTGAACCAAAATAGCTGGATGAGACCATCCCAGGGCATTTGGTGTGCACACCAAATACAGAGCAGCTCCTTACCACTGAAAGCTGAGAATCAAGCCCAGAACCACATTGATTTCTCCCAAACCATCTTCCCTGAGCTGGCTGAGGAATGCCAAGTGCCAGCACTGAGCCCTCTGTGCTGCTCTAGGGGCTAGAGTTTGCATGACCAGGGTGATCCAAAGCAAGAATAGATCCTCCAAATGGCAGTGCTGCTATAAACAGGGATGCTGTCTTGGCTTGCCTCTTTGCTAGCTAGTGCAAATAATTTCTGGGCAGCAGAAGCGTAAGTAAATAGACAAGAAGCACATGCGAGGATATATTTCTCTAATTTACTCAAGTCACTGAGAAGCACCAGGGCAATTTTTAAAAACTGCTCACCACTTGGGAGGTTAAACTCTGTCAGTTTCTAAAAAATTTATTATTTCTGGCTGTAATTACAAATCTGAGTAAGAGACTATCTAGAAAAGCAGATCCATTTAGCCTCTGTAGCAGAAGTGTACTGGGGACTCAGAGCACATACTGGGTACCCAGAGGAACAGTGTTACTGTATTATCAGACCTTCCCCAGATATCCAAGACCACAAGTCCAAAAAATGCAAAAAAGCATCCAGAATCTGGCCCAGAGAAACAAGTTTCCTTCTTATGCATAGCACTGGCACAACCAGAATTCTTGTTTGCGGAATACTTGTGAAAAACAGTGCTCATTTTTCATGTCTCTGAGCAATTTAATAAAGTTGGCCTCAGAAGCCCACGTTGCAAAAGCAGGACCCTTTCAGGCAGAATTCCCTGATGCAGGCTCAAGCAATACCCTGCCTTCAGCCTTTATTACATCGTTTTGTTGATTTGCAAAGCTGGTAAACACAGACCCATCTTCAGGCTCCTGCACAGCTTAACCATTTGTCACATCAGTGATGTCAGAGCTGGGATGGGCTAAGGGTACAGGGACGTGTAGAGAAGAGTTACAGCCACAAAGGTGACAACTGTTATGTTAATAATTAGCATCTGCTGCCATCAGAGCTTGTAAGCAAGATCCAAGCAGGGAGGAAAACGCTTTCCCAGCATCTCCATTGGGTTTGTGGCTGGTCACTGGGACTCTCCAGCTTCCCACCATCTGGAGGGACTAGTGAAGGCTCTTGGAGCCATTGAAAATTGTGAGTTCAGAGCAGAGCCTGCATGTTTAGCAACAGGAGCTCCACCATTTTCCTTGCCAAATGAATCCCAGAGAATTTGCTTAGACCTATTCCACAAACCTGTTTTGGAAAAGAGAGAAAAAGACTACACCACAATGAGACCTCATGTTTCTTGTACTGGAAAAGTACTTTATTCCCAAAACACAGAGCTAAACACAGTCTGAACTGGCTTCTGAAGAAAACCTCCCTCAGTTGATTCACCAACTGATGTGCACATTTGCTTGCGAGAAAAAGCATTTTTCAGGCTGTCACACACTTATGGATTTCCAGCACTGCAAGTTACTCACCCTGCCTGAGAGATGGACTCCAGGACACAGCTATGCTCCTGCCACTTCAGGGGATGATGTTTTTCCCAGCACCTTGAAAAACTCTGTTCTGCCACCACATCACACACTGTTTAAAAGTTCAGAAGCTTTTCCAAGGGCACAGGCACACACAGGCCACATCCCCCTGCTGCCTGACTAAACAGAGGGGATGAATAGCAGCACTCCTGTCATGGCTCTCTCTGGTGTTTCAATAAACATGTAATTAATATCTCACTGAATCTTGGAAAAAACACTCTGGAGTCACCTTCACTAACTGCAATCTTCTTCCATGGTGGTGGTCTCCTGACAAGCAGTATTGCAGATCCAGCTGTGAAGGTGCTGCTCCCCTGCAGCCAGCCCTGTCCCCAGCACCTCTTCCCTCTGCCAAGGGAGCAGCACCAGGCAGGAGGTTTGCAGAGAAACCAGGAGTTCCAAAGCGTAATCCTGAACAGATGGCAGCTGTAGCAGTGCAGCCTCAGAAGGGCACTTTTAAAAGTAAATAGCAACAAATGTTTTGGTGTGTAATGCGTTGAAATCTTGATCTCACACAGAGCTTATTTTCCTTTTTTTCCCTCTCCCAGCAGTGGCAAATGGCTGAGGACAAATGCTGCTGAAAAGAATGGAGAACGAAAAAACCTCAATCAATTAAATGTTTTAGAAACAATTGTGTTTCAAAATCAACAAGAAGAATTCATGAAAATCAATCCTAATTCGAGAGGGCTGTACTGATTTGTTCATCTTTCCCTTTTCCTGCCTAAGCAACCAAAGCAATAAAAATGATAGCTCCATCTCGGGCAAGGAAGCAATTGAAACTTCAAAAACGTTCAACATCAGCTGATGAAGCTTGATGCAGTCTCCATGGCCTGAAAGCTAAATATTCTGCAAGAGAAGCAATGTACCAGGCAGATGAGTGGGAGTTTCAGATAACTCCTACCCCTTCAGCTTGTTTCTCTCAATAAAGCCAAGCAAACCAAGGTAAGATTGTCCTGGCACAGGGGAAAAGCAAATCTGTTTGTATCAGCAAAGGTACTGCACAGACTGGAGCTGCCTGAGTTGCTCTTTGCCAGTAGGAAACAACTGCTCTGCTCTCACATGGTGCCCACCCAGGGCCACCACCACAGGGACATCAACAGGGCCTGGCAAGCAAAACTAGGACTTGCAAAGCAGATTCTTGATGCACCTTCCTGAAATGCCACAGGCAGAGGAATATGGGCACCATTCCACAAACCCGCAGCTCTTCATCTCATCATCGGAAGAAAAACTTCTTGGGAAACCCAAAGAGAAGGGCTTGGGCACGTCCTGCTCTGTAGATCTGGCCCCAAAACAGTGTCACATCAGAAAAAGCATTTTTCAGGATGTCACACAGGCATGGAGGGTGGCTGGGGGTCACTACCAAGTGTGTTGATATTGCTCCAAATAAAAGAGTTTTTCCAGAATCTCCCACTCAAACACAGGGTGGGGTAACACATCCCCCTGCCAGGATCTGCTCTGCTCTAAGTTGAAGTCACATAAGCATAATTCTTGCAGCACCCAGCCTTGTGCAAATAAACCGTGTCCAACCACCTTCAAAGAGCTTCCTGGCAGCGCAGAGAGCAAGCAAAGCCAGAGCAGGGCACCCATATCCACAGGCTCACGTCATCTCACCTTGGCACCATCAGAGCAGCTACTGAGTTTTGTCTTGAGACAAGCAAATGCAGACTCAAGTGTGGGTTTAAAGGTATCTGGAAGATAAAACCTCCTAGTTAGCAAGGACATGCTCCCAAAGGAGGGTTTCTCTTCAACAGGCAATGACAGCACCCTGTGTCATTGCATGGCAAGATTTGAAATAGTTACTCACAGTGGAGACTGTTTATCTGTGACTCACAGACATCTTCTCAGCTACCCCCATGCTCTCTAAGAGGGAGCAGGAATTTGAGCAAGAAAAATACCCTGGGAATAGCAGTGTGGAATGGTCTCGAGAAGGCTTTCAGACAGCTGAGGTTTTAACACGTTCTCATTTTCTTCAGAAAAGGCTTTTCACTTCTTTCTATAAACTAATGAATTGTGTTAGACTTCAATCTGTCCCATACATTCACAAAAATTATTCAGACACCCTTCATCATTTTCCTATGGGCTTAGTGGAACAAGATGGAGATTTTAGGAGGGAGACAGAGGGGACCTACACATCCTGCTGTGTTCATAACCCAAGAAACTTAGATACCACTTGATAACTCTGTATGTACTTAAGGATTCAGTGCCTTGTTCTTCTGTTGCCTGTAATGTTCCCTATTACTGCAACTTGAGCAAATGCTTGAGAACTTGGGATGTATTTATCCATAGCACTGTAACAGAAATTGTGAAAATTGTTTTCAGAGAACAGCCGCTTTCTAGATGGCATGCAGGATTTGGGGTCCTCTCCTCTTTGTGACCCTCCTGGTAGTAATGCACAGCCTAATTTCCTTTTTGTATTATATTCCACAGGAAAACACACTGCAGTTCCACTGTGGCTTAGCAGAGGCCAGGACCCGAGAATAAGATATGGGGGGCTGAAGTTCTTACAAGGAAAGAGAAAAACAGGCAGAGATTTGTGCTTTAGCAGCCCCTGCCTTGGACCAGCCCAGCAACACAAGCATGTGTTTGTGCTGCTGTTCAGTGCTGCCATCACCCAGCAACCAGGGAAGCCACTTGCTCATCGGAGAAGGCTCAGGACAGTGACCAAGTACCCCAGGGCAGGGTGTGCTCCTGGGCTGCTCCTGGAATGGTGTGATCAAGGTGTGCATCACTGCAGCATGATTTGGTCATTCCCAAAATCCTCTGGCTTATTTGGGTACACAGGAATGGAGGGTAAGCCCCGCAACTCACTCACCCAGCAGCCCAGTCACACTGCAAGAAGATTTTTCTTTCCTCAAATATATCCATCATATCTCTTCATTTAGCTGAGATTCACTGTGACTGATTTCCTGTAGACTTGGTTAAGAGATTAAAACTGTATTTATTCCCAAGGTAGCCAGCCACTATGACCCATTTGCTACAATGAATAGAGGAAATAAATTACCTCACTACTTTTTTATGTCCAAATTGTCCAGGATATATCCTCAGTTCCTTGCTGGACTTTGATTATTTTGTAATCACATGCTAAAGTAGACAGGGCTGATGTGTGAGGGAAGCACATTTTATTTGCTTGATAACACTTGTGGTGCTGAGCTCCTGAACCATCCTCCTCCTGCCAGGAGTACAGGTGGCATTCCAAAATGTGGCTCTGGTGTTCAGCTCATGCAGGTCAGGGCTGTCCTGGCTCAGAAGAGATCTATGATGTAGATCTGTCACATGAACCTCCAAATCCTCTTCAACCACTGATTATCATTAGGAAGACAAAACAACTGCTAGGGCCCTTACTTTCTTTCTTAGCAAAATCACATTTTAATTCTACCTTGGCACAGCCTGTTCAAAGCAGTAGACTTACATATAGCCAGAATTTTCTCTCTTCCAAACAACTTCCAGCTCTGCACACAGGGTAAATCCTACCACATTCATCTTCAGTACTTAAAATACCCTTTTCATTGGCCTATTTATTTCTTCATACCAAGCAAAGAAAAGAAAAGAGGGTAGAAAGAAACACCACTCATGTGTATGCTAATGGGTCATCTACCCATTCCAGAGGTTTGAAAAGCCCAAGAAGATATTAATAACTTATATTTACATATCTGTTCATAAAAAAGAGCACCGAACTATAGGACTACCTATCTCTCATGTCGCCTCCTGCTGAAAGGTGGAATAGGACAGGTGTTTAACAATATAGTAAAGGAGGTGAAGAAAAGAATACAACATTCCACAAATTCAAGAAAGCAAGAGCAGACAGCTCACATGAGCTATTGATGCAGGTTGCCAGAGATTACCCCCCCAGCACCTAAACCCACTGGACACAATTCTGTTAGATCGGGGAACTCATGCAGTACAATTGAAAAACCCTTCTTCAGCCACAGAATAAGCATTTTCAGCCAGTTCTTGGATCTTCTGGTCCAGGCAACAATGAAATATATCTCAGACAAGCTGGACTACTGCAGAAATTGAATTCCTCGTGCATTCCTCATTCCTTGTGACAATGCATTTTTCAACATTTTAGCCATTAATGTAGAACTCTTGAGCTGGCCAGATGCTCAGTTTCTGACATCACAGAAATCAAGGGGATTTTTACTGCTGCTGGTGAAGCCATGAGAAGCAGCCAACAGCAGCTCCCAGGGAAACACCCTGCTCTCGGGAGTTTCATGGTATGACAAAACGCAGCCAAACCCGGTAGGTAAGGATGGCACACCACGGACTGATGAGCTGCCCTGCCCAGCCTCCTTGATCCTCTTCAAGGCCAGTGGAGGCTGCACTAGGAGGGAGAGGAGCACTGAAGCCTCTCCTCCTGCACTCATGCTCCTGACAGTCTGCCACCTGGAGACAACTTTAGCCAGAGGCAGTAATTTTCTGTATTTAATAACCTTTGATGGATCTTTTCCACAGGACTGTTTCCTTCTGCTTTTTGAACTTGGATCAGGTTTAGCATCCAGCCAATATTTTGATATTAAGTGAGTGCACTGATCCTCCAAATACAGAGTTTGCTTCAGGTACTGTTTCATTCTTGCCCGAGATGTCATTTTCCCCAACATGACCTTCTCAGAATACCACTGCCTATTTTGCATGTGCAGAATTTGTTCTCCCACATCCCCTCCCAGTGAAAGCAAGTCCTTGTCTTAGGGCATTGTGAGGGATGCTCATGAAGGTTAGCTTCAGCCAAGGACAGCCAGTCTGCAGGCTCTCTTCAAAATCAGAGGTGAGAGATGATCCCTGTTATTCATCCTCCAGAGAAGTGTCTCTTTTCCTCCACTGATTACAGCCTCTGTCAGCTAAAGCCAGCCTTAGTGAATCAATCAGTACTTAGAATTAGGAAGCACTGCATAACATTGGAACAACACTTTGTAGAGCCAATGCTTCCTTTAATATTTTAACAGATATTTCTGATAGAAAAACAATGATAATTCTGTAAAAAAAAAATTGAGAGGTTTTTGCAGAGAAAAAAGTGCAGGAGTTGTATGTAACTAATGGTATATTTGTACTTGGAGTTAGCTTCTGAGAGCTATGAATCTTATAAGTATACACTGATATTTTCAGGGACTGAATTAGCATTCCTCAATAAAATCACTCATCAGGACTACTTGTGTGAATGAGAGCTGCAAGGTTTTTGGATAGCATTTATATAAAAACAGGAATGTTCCTGAAGTGCTGCAAGTGGATCTGCTTTAATTGTCTATCCAAGTCTTGCATCTGATGGCAGTAGCTGAATGAAATGACACTTGTGTGCAATCAGTTGCATGTCTGAGCTTGAATGCTTAATGCAGAAGGTTAAGCTCAGTTTCACCAAGACCAAGCAATGACTGATTTTCCTACACAGAGTAATCAAGAATTTGCCTCTAACCATCACTCCTGGGTTGTGGCTGGAATAATTTAATTCCTACTAAATCATCACCCTTGATGTTGTGGAAATAGGAACAGTAAAGGGTTGACGGATCCTTGTCGTCATTATGTTCCCAGCCAAGGTCAGCTACCCTGTCTCATTTTTGGCACCATTTCACCCTTGCCTGAAGGACAACATTGCATAGCTTCAGTTTTGTGGCTTTTCAAGGTTACTGGTGTACCTGCTGAATCACCCATGCTATTACATACTTCTTACTGTGGAAAGTGGATAGATGTTGGCTTCTTCCCTGCTTTCAATCCTGTTCCATTAGGCTCTCCCATCACCATCAAAGGATGAATATCTGCACTACATCCAGGCAGAAATGGGGTTGGATTAAGGGGCAGAAAATAGCCCATCATTATGTAAATCTACCCCCAACAATGAAAATACCCATGAGGGAATCTGTATTGATTTCTTCTCAATGATCAGCAGTGAAAGAGTTAACCATTTTGCTTCTAAATCTTTTGTAGGCCTACAAGTCTTTTAACCACCATGTGTTCCTGAACCCATAGAAAATGGAAAACATTGACACTGCAAAGGCTCCTTAGAACTGTGAGTTGAAAGTCATTGCAGAAAAGAGAGAGAAGCTCACACCACATTAAGGGTTATTGACAAGTTCTTTCTCACTTTGAGACTTGGGACTCTATGCAAACTTAGGTAATGTCTTGTTTCAGGCCACAGAATAAATGTCTTTTCACAATAAGTACTAGAAATCTTTAATTTTATATTTAAGAAAACATTGTGCAGAAACTGAGTGGATTCTCAAGAAATTGTTGGTTTGAATCACAGTACTGAGAAGTGTTTTCATTCAGCTGCTATCTTCTGAGACTGGTAGACAGACCAGCCCCAGGACCTCCTCCAGCCCTGGTACATGCAGTTCTCCTCAGCTTCCCCTGCAGATCTTCTCTCTGGCATTTGTTACTTTCCCCAGAATACATCCCGTTCTTCTCTCTGTGGCATGACAGACCTGAACAGAAAACTTTCTAAAGTTAGTTCCAAGTACTTTGGAGACAAGCTGTTGTATCTCTCTGCCACGCAAATGTGTTAACCCCATAAGCCCTGACTCAAAAACTTCACTCAATTCCAAGACAGGAGCTGTCAGGGACTCCCAGGTACTGTAGTTATCATTGTCCATCCAGACAAGCATGAAAAACTAACAACAAAAGTAGGTTTTTCAGCATTTCTCTACACTTCATCAGGCTGTCCAACTTGTGTCCTTCTTGACACCAAATATATAGCAGGTCATATTCTTATCAACAGGTCACTTTTTCTTTTACTCTTGGTGTCTCATTCTTGTCTTACAGCCAATTTCCCACACAATAAATCTATCCTAGACCATCTCTTCCTTTAGTACTCATCTCTACTTCTCCAAATCACCAGTCAAATTCTAAGGTGCTTCCTCATTTTATTTGCTGGAGTAGAAGATATTTGTGGGGTATGGAGTGAGTAAGAGTGAAGTAAGGATATTTGCAATTTAACCTAGTATCTGTGCATTTCATTAATCCTTCCTCCATCAACCACTTAACCTTTATGGGTGTTCTTATTGCCTCTCATTGTATTGATTTCTGTCCATTTCTCCAATTTAGTGAGATCACGCAGTATTTTAAACCTGTCTTCCACTGCATAACTAGGTTTAGCTGGGGGGTAATTGACATCAATTTAAAGAATGAAAAATTAGGCTGAATATCCGGGGAAAACTTCCTAATGGTGAGATCTGCTAGAATGCATCGCTATCTCTCCGTGGGATTGGTGGCCATTCCATTAGCATGTACATTAAAACCACACTGAAGGAATATAAGATTATAGATTGGACAGAACAATCCTGAAGTAGGAGGGGAAAGACAAGCTGCAAAGCTCTGCAGCATTCCTCCTACAGTCACATCATTTTGGGCTTGCCCCACTCCCTCCTCAAACCACCCACCAGTTCTCTGAGGATGTGCTGATCCCACAGTATCAACTAATTATGGGGATGGAACCAATGTGGTGTTCCCTAATACCATTGCAACCTCAGTTTTGGTGGTGGAAGTGTCGTAGTAGCGACAAGATTCTCCAGGCCCATGGGACAGTTTTCTCACCTCTCTTTACTCCTGGCAAGCTGTGGAAACAAACATTTCAGTAAGATCTGTTGCAATAAGGAGTCATGGTTTTACACTAGAAGAGGGTAGATTTAAATTAGATATAAGGAGGAAATGTTTGATTTGAAGGGGGTAAAATATTACAGGTTCTCAGAGAGGTGATGAATGTTCCATTCCTGGAAACATATAAGGCACGAGTGGGGAGAGCCCTGAGCAGCATGGTCCAGTTGAAGCTGTCTCTGTTCACTGCAGAGGGGTTGGACTAGATGGCTTAGAAAGGTCTCTTCCACCCCAAACTGTTCTGAGATTCTAGGAAGAGGGCACTCTGCAAACCCTTGAGCTGAGTAGCAGAGCCCAGGATGGTGATGAGTGCAGGAGGGCTCATTTCTCCCTGGTCTGAAACGCCCAGGATAAGACAACACATGAGAGATCACAAAGTTGTCCTCTACCCCACAACATTACTTTGGCACAGTCTTTTTCAATGGCATCTATCAGTTCTATTACCATCCTTCACTTTTAAAAGAAATTACTATCTGATTAATTTTTCTAGCACAATATTTGAAAACCAATTGCAGAAAGAAGCTGGGCTTTGCTAAGGCACAGATCAGATACAGGAGAATAAAGACTGTGTAAAATACACTGCTGACTCTTAGCAGTCTGAGCAGAAACAAGCAAGTTCTTTACACACCTCGATGAAATAGTTTAATTGCAGAATAGCCAGAAAGTTCATTCCTCCTCTCCACCTTTAATGGAGAGGTTCTCTCATTTACAAGGGAAAAAAAAAAAGGAAGCCTATTTTCATCTGAAGTTGTTACTATCAGCAACCACTTTTTATTAAAAGAGGACTTCTGTCAGCTCCTGAAAAAGGGAAATATCTTTTTCAGTAACAAAACCCAATATACTTATCTCAAAAGCCAAGTAGGCTGGAATGCATTTTGTTTGGTGGAGGAGGCAAACTTTTTTCTTTCAGGTTCTTGAAATTCATCTGCCATGAATAAGCAGATTTAAAAAAAAAATGAAATTTCCCTCCAAGAAAATTTTGAAAGAAACATTTCCACCAGCTCTGCTCAGTTAGCAGCAGCAAAAAAATGGCTCAGAAATGGCTCAATTTCACAGCTGCTCCCCTGAATTTTTCTGAGAGCTGAGAGAGCAAGCAGAAGATTTGCCAATTTCTGATTTTCCCTTAAGAAAGAAATTAGCAGATTATTGTGTAGCAATGGGGATGTTCATAGGACAAAGGGCTGACTGCAGACTCCACACTGATCAAGAAGAAGAGAAATCATTTTCTCCATGGCAGGAGGCTCAGGCTACAAATTTGTCAGATAACGAGTAGCCAGAGGCTGATACAAAAGACTAATTCTCTTAGTAAAACCCTTGGAGAGTTTCCCGATATGAGTCCAAGGCTGGCAAGCTGCTGGAGGAGATGGGAAGAAAATGCAGCCATCTCATGAGGACACTGCCCCTGGATTTCTTCATTGTGATTTTCTATATGGCACTTTTCATAATTCCCTCTGGCTAGAACCATTGAAATGAAACTTATTGATTGAAATTCTGATCCTATTGATTTTACACATGAGATTTGTGCGAATATGAAAGAGCAGGAACTGCTCTGTAACCGCACCCATCTCCATTTATTCCCTGCTGAGCACATGCTGTAGGCTTGCTTGTCCATCTCAGTCCCCTGAGCTGAGAAATAAATTACCCAAAATTCAAATATATTGCACCTATTAGCTCACAAATATATAGTAAGTATTCCTTGAATACACTGAGTTACCTTTTACTTTCTTTTGTCTGCTTTTCTTTGATAACCCCTCTTTACCTTATTAACCACATCCTATTTTTCCTTTTTGTTTCAGAGGTGAGGGAAAATGGGAAGAACATGTTCCATGAGGAAGAAGGGATGGGAAACATGATGGGAGGAGATGATGGTTGCCTGAAAGGAAAGCGCGTGCAACTTCATGCTTAAAATACTCTAAGTGCTATTAGAAATTATATTTCTTCCCCTAAGGAAATGGTCCTGGATATAGGATCTGGTGAACTCAGGACAGCAGGAAAGACGATCACAGAGGAGGCAGTGATCAGAGGTCCCAAGTGGAAAACCAACACAGTGTTAGCACATGGTCCCCCACAGCCAGCAGCACTCACAGCAGCCCCTGCATTTCCCTCCCACAGCACACAGATGTTCTGGTCAAGCCTCCTGTAGCTGGGTGCTTTTTGACAGGGACGTGGAGGATTTTAGAGGCAAAATCAGCAGCCTCAGCATTCACATCCACTACTGAACAGCCAAACCTCCCTTTGCAGATTTCTTGTTTACTGAAATGGTGGGCGTCCTTTCCATGGATCAGGCAGCAATCCTTGATTATCTTCCTTTTAGTTTGATGCATTTTGCCTTGCTGCGCTCTTTCCTCTCTAGATCTTTTTATAGCTAGATTGTCACATATCAATCAATGTTATGGATTAAAGTTGAGTATATTGTGGTTTGTCTGGGCCTGTAGAACAGTCTTTTAAACAAAATTCTATTTATTTTATTTTCCCCATTGACACTTGTTTTCTTCTCTCTTTTTCAGACTTGTGAAATAGCAAAACCTGCCAGGAAAATTGTGGAACTTTAATTCAGTAGAATTCTTAAATAATTGTTAGATATCATGAAATGGTTATGAAAAAAAGGCAGGTCATCTGGTGAGGTCTGTGACAGCAGCACAAAAACCCAAACCATCTGTTAATTACACTGATGGAAAACATAATCCAACATGGTGGTGAAACCTGATGCTTTGCATGGGGCATGTAAACGATTCACGTTGCAAGTGTTGATCAAAGTGCCTGGGCTGCGAGGAGCTCCCGGAGGGCTCCTTGCAGGTCAGGTCACAAACGCGGCACTGTGGGGTGGGGGCAGGAGCTGTGGGGACCCTCAGGGCACGGGGGAGCCCAGCGGCCACTGCTGTCCCATCCCCACGCACTCAGCTCTGAACTGCTGGGCCAGGACACAGAACCTTCTGTGGGATGTCCTGAGATAGAAGCGACCCA